>PVJN01034844.1:0-22494 GCA_004026805.1 Lasiurus borealis | reverse complement strand
CCATGTCTCCTGTTGTAATTTTGCTACAGGCTGTCCTGTTACACAAGATTATCAGCCTGCACCCGGGTCACGGCACCCTGGGAGTTTTCACTCTGTTCTCAACCCTGAGACTGCAATAACAGGATGTAACTGGGGGATATGATTTTAAGCTGAGTGTGCTAACTCCGGCCCAATCCTGATTTTTGCAACCTTACAGTATAGGTAATATTTGGGGTTGAATAAAACAAAAAATAAAATAAAAAGGAAACTCCTCCATCTTCCCTTTGATTATGTTCCTTGGAATCACAGAATCACTTCTCCTTGGTTTAAATTCAAAGAAATGTAGAGGTACATTTTTAGAAGTAACTTCCCCTTCTTCTTCATTTTTTTTATGAAGACTAGAGGCCCAGTGCACAGATTTGTGCACTGGTGGGGTCCCTTGGCCTGGCCTGTAGGGATTGGGCCAAATGTTGAGCTGGACTCCAACATTCCCCAAAGGGTCCTGGATTGTGGAGTCCCTGAATGCAAGAGGGAAGTTCTCAGGTGACACACACCAGAATTGGTCTTCCTCCTCTCTGTTTCCAGGTGTGTCACATAGGGATGGCAGCTGCCAATTCACAGCAGCTCGGTAGCTGCTGTGTTGAGTGTCTTTCCCTGGTGGTCAGTGCATGTCATAGCTACCAATTGGAGCATTTTCCCCCTGGTAGTCATTGTGCATCATAGCTACTGGTTGGGTGGTTGAATGGTCGGATAGTTGGTTAGGCTTTTATATATATATAGATTGCAATATTGTTAGTGATTTAGGAATATAACAATTTACCTAGATGTCTAGTTTACCTCCAAGTAATATATTCCCTTTTAAGTATTTCTGTTCAAATTCTTTAAGAAGTTCATCTGATGGTTACCTATATGTGTATACATATATAGATCCATTCTTTAAAAAATACCCTTGCCCCAAACTAGTGATAGTCAGAGAAGTGTGGAATAGTGGATTTGGTTTGAGCCAGGGATGCAAGAGGAATGGATTCTATAGGGACTCTATCACTTACCAGTTTTGTGATAGATAAGTCACATACTTGCTGTGGGACTCGATTTTTCTTCAGGACTACCTCTCCTCCTGCCTTCAAGTAGTATTTATTGTTGGCTATTAGGTGCACTCTACTAGATATTGTGCCTATGACTCCACAGTGCTTTACCTCATAAAAGTTACAAAGTTTGAAAGGTGAGACCTAAGATCACCCCAAACTTTAAGTCATGAATGAGAAATGTTCAGCATTGTGTGAGAACCCAGGTTGGGAAGCAGTGAATTACACAGGAAGAAAGATACCTGGAGGGGCTGACACCTGTGCTGATTTTTGAGTGAGCTAGGAAAAAAGGGGCACATGAAGTCTGAAGTATTCACAGGCAGGAAGAGCAGTACAGATGAAAGCAGATACATGACACAAAGTGATTTATTTAGAAAAATAATGGGAGGTTCAAGGTTGCAAAAAAGGGCAGACATGAACAGAAGTGGGACATGGGGCTGAAAATATAGCAGTGAAAATGCTACTGCTGCTACATAACTAATTTTTTGTTATTGTTAATCTTTACCCAAGGATATTTTTTTCATTGATTATTATTATTTTTTTTTTTTACAGAGAGTGGAACGGAGGGAGGGTGGGAGGAGGAAGAGACAGAGAAACATCAATATGAAAGAAACACATTGATTGGTGGCCTCCTGCACATGCCCGGTCTGGACTGGGGATTGAACCTGCCACCCAGGTGCATACCCTTGACTGGAAAATGAATCTGCCACCCTTCAGTGAGTGGGCCAGTGCTCAAACTACTAAACACTACAGGCCAGTGCTACATATCTACCTTTTGATTATTGTATTGAAAATGCAAGCTAACATATTTGTAGAATTTAGAGATTGACAAAATTAGTGTTTCAGATTGCCTAGGTTTTTACCAAATAGTCACGTTTAATACATATCACACCATTTCTCAAATATAAACAAGTTTTTAAAAGATCTGGTGGCTTAACTGAGACCTATTAACAATATCAATAGCTGAGAGTATGAAACTGATGATATTCTTCCATTATATCAAATTTTACAACTGCCCATTTAAATATTCACCAAAGTGCTTTGATAAACTTCTCCAACTATTAGCATATTCTTGAGAATAATAGGAGTTCACCAACTTGGTAGTACTTATCATACTTTAGTTCTCATGGTCTTAGGCAGTCAGGATATTTTTCATTTCTTGGCACAATTTCATGAACATTCAAATTAAAACAATTTTTCATGTTTATTGTAGCAGTAACATATTAAAAAGTAAACAGAAATAAGTTGGAGAAAAAGTTAAAGTTAGAAATTACATTGGGAGAGAAACATTAAATTCCGTTCACCCATGATTACAGATTCCAACCACATGTGAAATTCAAACACATTTGTGAGCTTTATTTACTTGTATATCCTTGTGAGCCTTGGGAATAATCATTCACAAACTTGAAAATTTGTAGGATTAAATGCAATATATACAAAATGCATAGTATGCAGTGTAAGTGGTAAATAAATTATACTATCTCTTTTCAGGCTTTGTGCCAAGTGCTCTCTTGACTATGGAAAAGGTGAGCCAATGGGACTTTAGGGGAGCAGACACCCTAGAAGAGGTAGAGCTGGAAGGGCTTTCTGAAGGTTGTTCTAGAATGCATGGGCTTAAGGGAGAAAGATAAAAGCACAGCTTGGAGGTCAAAAGTTGAATCTTGCATCATGCTGATTAAGGACATAATTAAATGCAAGTCAGATGGAAAGCTCGTGGCAACTAGAGAGAAAGAATCCAGGATCAAATTGCTGAGTGGATGAGGTCAAAGGATGAATATTTAAATTTGCCCGTGGCTACAGTTTGTTTTGTGCAGTCTCAACAACTGGAAAGTCAAGGTTGAACCCTCAAAGAAACTGCACAGGAAAGAATAGGTCTGGGGGAAAGCATATAAGCAAGAGGCAGTCTTTGAAGTCAGAGACCTACATCTGATTGATCAAGTAAATGCTAATTCCAAGGGAGAGCATACCAAGAGATTTAATAGGGAAATAAGCTACCCTGGAAAGCCCCTCCATTCACAGCTCCTCTGCTCCAAAATTTAAAAAAACTACCTGAAATGGTCAAGGTAATTAGGGGCAAAAATTAAAATTGGTCTCTCAGATATGGTAATGGTGATGTTCTAATGGGAAATCTTGAGTGTTAAAGCTTCATCCTTAATTCAGTACTTCTTTTTAAAAAATGTTTCATTGCCTTTAGAGAGAGATGAAGGGAGAAGGAGAGATAAAAATAGATCAGCCACTTCCTACACACTCCCTACTGGGTCTCAAGCCCCAACCCTGGCATGTGTCCTAACGGAGAATCAAACCAACCATCTTTCGGTGCATGGGACGACACTCAACCAACTGAGCTACACTGGACTCAGTACCGCTTTTCTCCACTTCAGCAACACCAGACTAATTGCTCACATCAAATGTACTCTTAGAGCCTCTCTCTTCTTAGAGTTTAATGCTAAAACTTCTGCCAGAAATGACTTTCTCTTCTTCACTGGAATGACCTTTTCATCCTTCAGGGTGTCCTGCCCATTTCTAACTGCTAAAGAAATGCATTCCCTCTCTTGAGCTCCTATAGCACTAGTTTATCCAAATACTAGTGGTGGGAGATGTTCTACCTACCACATATATGTTCTCGAGGCATGTGCAAAGATTAAACATTTAAATTCTGGAAGTAAGTGGTTGGATTTCTAACTCTATAGCACACTGATTCTATATTTTGGGCAAATAACATATCATCTTGGAGCCTCAGTTCCTTATCAGTGTTATTATGGTAATTCAATTAGGTAGTGCATATAAAGCACCCAGCATGATGTGAGACAAAATTGAGAAGTTTGTTAAATTCAATGTATAATATATATACATATACATATAAACTAGTCCAGTATCTTAAAATAGGCTTTGGGGGTTACCTTTAACCTGAAAAAGAAGTTTGACTTTCTACATTGTCAGACTGTCTTTTAGATGAATTCTCTGATGCCACACAGGAACAAGTCATTCTCCTCTCAGCAATTTTATGAGTGATAAAATTGTGACGTTTTAATCTTATTAGATATATAATCCATGAAAGAAGATGTTTAAATTAATTTCATAAACTTCTGTGATTCTTCTCAGTGTTGATATCTTCTGAATTTTGATTTTCAGCTTATAATAAGATAGATAAACTATTACATTTAAAATTTTTTCTTTTATTTTTGTTGCATTTATGCATTTAAACAATTTTTAAATAGTTTACTGAATTTTATATATAGATGTCGGAAACCAAAACATTGTTCTCACTAAATGGATATAAACAGGAGGCTAGAAGGCTGGTCAACCTTGACGCTCTGAAAGGTCAAAACCAGCCACTCCCTATCTAATTGAGACAATGAACTTCCCCATCAAATAATCATGTCAATCCTGACTGATAAGATAATCTACTTGTTACTGGAATTGCCTGCTTCAGGGCAAAAGGTGTTTACCAAACCTAAATAAAAGAGATGGCAAGGCCAAAGGAAAGTGGCAGTCCTTTCCACTAAAGGAAGGCTCCCGCCTGGCCCCCCAATATCGCCAAATTAATGTTTTCTAGTCTCTCATTTCGTTCGCGTGCGGCCTCCTTCAGAACCCGAATCCTGACCCGGGAACCCTGAACCACTCAGGATGTGTAAAGAGGTTCCCACATATAGAGAGGAAGATAGAGAGAAAGAGAGAGCATAACACCGATATGCTGCCTCTTGCTTGCAGCCTACCATGAATCAAGCCCACAACCTGGGATGACTGGGGATCTAACCAGCAACTTCCTGGTTCATAGGAAGATGCTCAACCAATTGCCCACACTGGCTAGAGCCATTTTTGTTGCATTTAGACTCCCCTGGTCCTCCATTCAGGATGTAGGTGATACTTGTTGCATAATCTCCATCCTTTAAGATATTAAGAAACAAAACTCATAGAAGTATCGAACAAACTGTCCAACTTATGAGGGAAGGCAGGAGATGAGGAGGTAAGAGATCAACCAAAGGACTTGTATTCATTCATATGAATTTAACCAATGGTCACGGACATGGGGGCTGGTGAGGGCATGTGCTGAGGGGGTGAAGGTGACCAGGGAGAGGTCATTGGGGGAAAAAGGAGATTTATGTAATACTTTAAAAAATAAAGAATTTAAATTTAAAAAGACACAAAAAACTCAACTGTAAGAAGATACCACTCTCTTGGTGATTCTCCCATCTTCATCTGTGCTGTTCCCAAATGCCTACTTTCTCTACTTCTAAGACATTATTTTTTGGCACTATGATCGGGAGCAAATAATGCTGAGTGTAGTAATAGCAAATGATTTGGCATGTGTACCAATGTGGAAATGGGTTTACAAATACACAGTAATGTATCCTAGGGGCTTTTTAAATGTGCTTTTCTAACATACTTACGTCCAGTTGAGAAAACACTATATCCATTATTAGAAGGATAGAGTAGGTTTTGTATTCTGGAAGGATTCTTGACAGATGATTGCTATATTTAGCCAGGGAAGCTAACATCTCACTTAAAGAGGGAAAGAAAAACTCTATTCAGGGATAAAAAAAAAAAAAAAAAGGTTTTGTTTTTTTTTTGCATGTTTTGGAATTTATTTTGTTAATATTTTTATTGTTTTCAAAGTATTACATGTAGTAGTACATATATCTCCTTGCCCCCACCCCCTTGACCTTTCTCCAGCCTCCCCTACCTTTTGTCACATGCCTTCCTCCCACCTCCTCAGTTTGTTGTGTCCATTTGTTGTGCTTAAATGCGTGCATACAAGTCCTTTGGTTGATCTCTTTCCCACCCTCCCCAACATTACCCTGCTTCCCCACTGTAATTTGATGGTCTGTTTGGTGCTTTACTGCCTCTGTATCTATCTTTTTGTTTATCAGGTTATAATGTTTTTTGTTTTCCATAAATGAGTAAGATCATGTGTAATTTTCTTTCATTGTCTGGCTTATTAAACTTAACAAAATGCTCTCCAGGTACATCCATGCTGCTACAAATGGTAAGAATTCTTTTTTATAGCAGTATAGTATTCCATTGTGTAGAAGTACCATAGTTTTCTAATCCACTCATCTGCTGATGAGCATTTAGGCTGTTTCCAAATATTAGCTATGGTAAATTTTGCTGCCATGAACATAGGAATGTGTATGTCTTTCTGATTGGTATTTATTTTCTTGGGATATATTCCTAGAAGTGGGATCACTGGGTCAAATGGGAGTTCCATTTTTAGTTTTTTGAGGAAACTCCATACTGTTTGTGTGTCTGCACCCAATCCGCATTCCCACCAGCTGTGCACCAGGGTGCTTTTTTTCTGAATCCTCCCAGCACTTGTCATTTATTGATTTGTAGATGATCGCCATTCTGACAGGTGTAGGATGGTATCTCATTGTTGTTTCGATTTGCATCTCTCGGATAATTAATGACTTTGAACATGTTTTTATATGTCTCTTGGCCTTCCTTCTGTCTTCTTTCAAAAAGATTCTATTTAGATTCATTGCCCATTTTTTTATTGGATCATTTATCGTCCTTTTATTAAGTTGTATAAGTTTCCTATAAATGTTGGAGATTAAACTTTTATCAGTGATAACATTTGCAAATATGTTCTCCCATTCAGTGAGCCTTCTTGTTGTTTTGTGGATGGTTTCTTTTACTGTACAAAAGCTTTTTATTTTGTTGTAGTCCCATTTGTTTACTTTCTATTTAGTTTCCATTGCCCTAGGAGGGGTATTGGTAAAGGAATTGCTTTGGCATATGTCTGAGATTTCTCTGCCTGTATTTTTATGGTTTTCCATCGTATGCTTAAGTCCTGTATCCATTTTGAGTTTATTTTGTGTATGGTATAAGTTGGTGGTCTAGTTTAACTTTTTTTTTGCATGTATCTGTCCAATTTTCCCAACACTCTTTATTGAAGAGACTGTCTTGACTCCATTGTATGTTCATACCTCATTTGTCAAATATTAATTGAGCATAGTGGTTTGGGTCAATATCTGGATTCCCTATTCCATTGGTCTGTATGTCTGTTCTTGTGCCAGTACCAGGATATTTTGAGAACAGTGGCTTTGTAATACAGCTTGAAAATTGGTATTTAGATCCCACCAACTTTGTTGTTCTTTCTCAGGATTGCTGTGGCTATTTGGGGTCTTTTTTATTCCAGAAGAACTTTTGGCGAGTTCTTTCTAGGTCTGTGAAATATGCCATTGGTATTTTAATAGGGAATGCATTGAATCTACAGATTGCTTTGGGTAGTGTGGACATTTTAATAATGTTGATGCTACCAATTCATGAACATGCTATGTTTTTCCATCTATTTACATCTTTCTCTATCTCTTTTATCAGTGTCCTGTAGTTTTCCACGTGTAGGTCTTTTACCTTCTTAGTTAAGTTTATTCTTAGGTATCTTAATTTTTTTGGATCAGTGGTAAATGGGATTGCTTTTTTAGTCTCTCTTTCTGAAAGTTCACTACTGGTGTATAGAAATGCCATAGATTTCTTGGTGTTAATTTTGTATCCTGCTACATTGTCAAATTAATTTATTAAGTCTAATAGTTTTTGATGAAGTCTTTTAGGTTTTTTATGTACAATATCATATCATCTGCAAATAAGGATAGCTTTACTTCTTCCTTTCCAATTTGAATGCCTTTATTTCTTCTTGTCTAATTGCAATGGCTAATACTTCCAGTACTATGTCGAACAAGAGTGTTAAGAGTGGACCTCCCTGTCTTGTTCCTGTTTTTAGGGGAAATGATTTTAGTTTTTGCCCATTGAGTATGATGTTAGCTGTGGGTTTATCTTATATGGCTTTTTTGAGGTATGATCCTTCTATTCTCACCTTATTAAGAGTTTTTATTAAGAAAGGGTGTTGGATTTTGTCAAATGCTTTTTCTGCATCAATTGATATGACTATGTGATTTATATCTCTCAATTTATTTTTGTGATGTATCATGTTTATTGATTTGCAGATATTGTACCATCCTTGCATTCCTGGGACAAGTCCTACATGGTCATGGTGAATGATCGTTCTGATATACTACTGGATCCTATTTGCTAGAATTTTGTTGAGGATCTTGTCATCTATGTTCATGAGGGATATTGGCCTGTAATTCTCCTTCATTGTATTGTATTAGGTTGATACTGGCTTCATAGAAGGAGCTTGGAAATTTTCCTTCATCTTGAATTTTTTGAAATAGTCTGAGGAGGATAGGTTTAAATTCTTCCTTGAATGTTTGGTAAAACTCCCCTGCCAAGCCGTCTGGCCCTGGGCTTTTGTTTGCTGGATGCTTTTTGACGACTGCTTCAATATCTTCAATAGTTATCAATCTATTGAGATGTTTAGATTCTTCCTGCTTGAGTTTTGGAAGGTTGTATTTTTCCAGGAATAGGTTGTCCAGTTTGTTGGAATAGAGTTGTTCATAGTATTTTTTTTTTTTAACAATTCTTTGTTTTTCAGTGGGATCTGTTGTTATTTCTCCTCTTTCATTTCTGATTTTGTTTATTAGGGTCCTCTCTCTTTGTTTCTTGGTGAGCCTGGCTAGAGGTTCATCAATCTTGTTTATCCTTTCAAAGAACCAGCTCTTGATTTTGTTGAACCTTTGTATTTATTTATTTATTTTTTTGCTTTCTATGTCATTTATCTCTGCTCTGACCTTTATTATTTCCTTCCTTCTGCTTACACTGGGCTTTTCTTGTTGCTCTCTTTCTAACTCTTTGAGTTGTAGTGTTGCAGCATCCATCTTATATAAAAACTGCTGTTTGAAATTTTAACCTTGTTGTTGGCTTCTGTAAATGCTTGCTTGCTTAAATAATAAAAAAAATGAGACTATTCTCTCTTCAGAGAGGCCATTAAACCTTCCCTGGACAAAATTATCAGTGCTGACACCAGGCCAGGCCTTTGGTTAAGGTCTCAAGGCCTCAGCACATAGGGGCCCTTTAAGAACTTGCAAAGGGGCGGAAAACATTCCATATTTGGGAGACAAAGAAAGTAAAAAACTATAAATACAAAAAATTTCTGCATGTTGGGGCCCAGAATTTGAGAAACATTTTCCTCTGGACCTGCGCATATCAATGTAACTCCAAACTCTCTGAGCATGGTTTGGTTATTCCAATTTTCTGTAACAGTGTTAGGTAATTTATTACCATTTTTTCTTGTATTTTGAGGTAGCTCTATAAAGCTATGAAGTTTCCTCTTAAGACTGCTTTTGCTGTGTCCCATAGATTTTGGATTGTTGTGTTTTCATTTTCTTTTTTCTTTTTTTAAAATATATTTTATTGATTTTTTACAGAGAGGAAGCAGAGAGATAGAAAGTCAGAAGCATCGATGAGAGAGAAACACCGATCAGCTGCCTCCTGCACGCCCCACTGTGGAGATGTGCCCGCAAGCAAGGTACATGCCCCCAACCGAAATCGAACCCGCAAGCCAACGCTCTATCCACTGAGCCAAACCGCAAGCCAACGCTCTATCCACTGAGCCAAACCGGTCTCGGCTCATTTTCATTTGTTACCGTGATGTTTTTTGTTTCTTCTTTGATCTCTCTTGTAACACAGTCATTGTTTAATAGCATGCTGTTTAGTCTCCACGTGTTTGATTTCTTTGGATTGTTTTTATTGTAGTTGATTTCCAGTTTTATGCCACTGTGATCTGAGAAGATGCTTGATATGATTTCTATCTTCTTGAATTTGAAGAGAATTTACCTATGACCCGACATATGGTCTATCATTGAAAAATGGCCCTGTTGCACTTGAGACGAATGTATATTCTGTGGCTTTAAGCTGAAATGTTCTGAAAATGTCAATTAATTCCATCTGGTCTAGTGAGTCATTTAGAATGGATGTTTCTTTGCTGATTTTTTGTTTATAGGATTTGTCCAGTGGTGTACAGTGGGGTATTAAAGTCTTCTACTATGATTGTATTGCTGTCAATCTCTCCCTTGCTATTCTCTAGAAGTTTTTTTTTTTTCCATTTCCATTTGCCTGAAAAAACGTTTTCCATCTCTTCACCCTCAGTCTGTGTGCATCTTTTATTCTGAGGTGGGTTTCTTGTAGACAGCAGATATGGGTCAAGTTTTCTTATCCATTCAGTTACCTTATGTCTTTTGATGGGGACATTTAATCCATTTACATTTAAAGTTATTATTGATAGGCATTTTCTTGTTACCATATTTATTCTTTACCCCCGTGTTCCTTTTCTTTCTTTCTTTCTTTCTTTCTTTCTTTCTTTCTTTCTTTCATTCAGCAGATTCTTTAGCATTTCTTGCATTGCTGATATGGTGCTAATAAATTCCCCTAGTACTTTTTTGCCTGTGAACTTCCTGATTTCACCTTCAATTTTGATTGATAGCCTTGCTGGGTACAGTATTCTTAGATTCAGACCCTTTCTTTGCATGACTTTGTATATTTCATTCCATTCCCTTCTGGCCTGATGAGTTTCTGTTGAGAAATAAGTCTCTAGTCTGGTTCCTTTGTAGGTAACTTTCTGTCTCTCTCTGGCTGCTTTTAAGATTCTTACTTTGTCATTGGTATTTGCCAGTTTAATTATAATGTGTCTTGGCATCAGTCTTTTGGGGTTAATTTTGTTTGAGACTCTGTGAGCTTCTTGAATTTGTGTGAATTTTTTCTTTTCTGTATCAGAGAAGTTTTCTTTCATTATTTCTTCAAACAGATTTTCTATTTCTTGCTCAGTTTCCTCTTCTGGAACCCTATTATATGGATATTGTTTTGTTTTGTATTGTCCCAAAATTCCATTAGGCTCTCCTCATGCTTTATAATTTTTTTCCTAGAAGCTGCTCTACTTGGGTATTTTTCCCCATCTTGTCTTCTAGCTCACTGATGCAGTCCTATGCTTCTTCTAGTCTACTCTTGTTGCTTTCTATTGTGTTCTTTAAAGCAGGGATGTCATTTTTCATTTCTTTTTGGTTGATACACATATTGTCTAATTTGTCTTCCATTCTTTTCAGCCACCTTATGACCATTTCTTTGAATTCTTTCTCTGATAGATTGCTTGCCTCCATTTCATTTCATTTACTTCCCTCTCTGGTGATGTCTGCTTTCTTTTCATATGTGGACTATTTATTTATCTACTCATGGTCTCTCTTCTGTGGTTGTCTGGTTATGTAGTTCTCTCTCTCCTGAGTTGATTTAAAGGCAGAAAATACAACACAACCTGGTACAATGCACAAGGCACTCAACCGAAATGTACTCACAATATTAATAACCCCAAATAAAAGTAACTACCAGAGAAAGCAAATTTAGAGGATAGGAGAGAAAGAATAAGATACAAAAAAAGAAAGAAGTGCAAAAATGAAAGTGGGAAAAGAAAAAAAAAGTAAGAGATAAAAGAAAGAGTATAAGAAAGAAGAGAGGAACAAACTATATACATGGGGAGAAAACTTCAATAGAACAGCCACTAATCCCAACAAATGCCAGCAACGAGTACCTGGAGATGAATACAAACTATAAACAACAACTAATATCAAGCGAGGCAAGGGAAAATGGAAGCAATAAATGAACAAAAACAAAACAAACAACAAAAAAGCATAAGCAAAACAATTTCACAAACAAGCATGAAAATTGATATAATCAAATGTCAAGCAAACAAAAACAAAAGAACAGAGTGAAAAACATTTTTTTGAGTAGTGAAGACAGAGAAGATAGAGATATGTATGAACTGGATCAGGGCATTGGAAATTAGATATATAAGTAGAGTGAAATTTTAACAGGGAGTAAAAAGAAGGAATAGGAAAACTCTAAAGCAGGAAAAGGCTAAAAGAAACAGGACAACAAAGGGGAAAAGTTAGGAAGAGAGTGATGGCATAAAGGCAAAGTGGAGATAGAGTAAAATGATGCTAAAGGAAAGCTGAAAATAGAATGTAGAACACTAATCCCAGAGTAAAATAAAGAGAAAATAAAATGATACTTTAAAAAAAAAAAAAGGTAAAATAGTATTGTAATAATACTGGGTTGAAAATAAAAACGCAATAATTAAAAAGATAAAATCAAGTAAGGAAAAAGAAAAAGCATTTCTTAAGTAAAAGATGAAAAAAAATAAAAAAAAAATGTTCAGTAGTAGAGGTCATTCGCTTCCTCTACCATTCTGGTTGGCACTCCTGTTTCCTAGTCAGGATAGTATTGCTGTTCCTAGTGTTCCACAGTTCCTCGGTGTTGTAAGCCAGTCCTGATTTTTAGGCAGGCAGTGTGTCTTAATTTCTAGTATTCCTTTATTTGTGTTTACACAAGAGTCAATTTGTGATTCAACCCCTGGGCTGCAGTGTTTCTGGATTTACCTCCTGGTCTATAGGTCCTCTCTAGCCAGTGCTTAGATCCTGTTTTCCATGTGGCACTCAATACCAGTTTGTGGGGGTGATTTGCCCCAGGGCTGGTTTTCTGATGGTTATTCCCCCACTTTGATCCTCAGGTTCCAGAAAAACAACTTTCCCCACAGTCTCTGAGGTTGTCCCAAATGGGTGATCCTATGTATTAGGCTTAGTAATCAGAAGCAAGGATTTAAAGATAAAAAAAAAAAAAAGAAGAAAGAAAGAAAGAAAAAAGAACCAGCCTAAGTGTATGAACTCCGGGACTGCATGCAAGTCTATGCAGTCTTTTTTTTTTTTACCCCTTGGGTCTAAGCAGCCAGCACACTTTAAAAAATTTTAGGCTGTCCTTTTGCATCAGATCAAAATGGGTTGCTTTTTAGAGTTCCCTTCTGTTAGCAGCTCTGAGGATCCCCTTCCACATTCATGGATCACACTAGCACCAACAGCCATGTTGCTGACTTCCCTGGTCCTTCAGCTCCCACAGTGTGCACGTTTCTCTCTCCTGCTGGGACCAGAGACCTCACCTTATCCTAGGCAAAATCTCACCTTTCCATGGTGGAATGTAGAACTCCTCTGAATCCACATGTTTGCAGCCATTGTGGATGAATGTTCTCAGGTTTACAGCTGTTAGGTGGGTGCCATAGTTATAGATTTTCAAGCTTAAAATAATATCCACTTTCCCCTTGAAGATGGTGCAGTCTCCGCATCTGAGCCCATTGCTCTGGGAGGGAACCCAGTCAGGGGAGCTCCATCCAGCATTTCCCCACAGTCTCCTAGTATAGCTGTCCCTCAACTTATGAACAAACATTCCCTGTGTAACCACACACTCTCCCTTTGTTTTCTCACACAGTATTTTGCAGTCTGCCTTCCTGTTGGCAGCCATCTTTTAAATCATGACATATCATCCTATCTACTCAAGAATTTAGGTATTTTTAAGTTCCCTGTGTAAAATGAGAAATAATTAGTGGAACAAAACTAAAGGAAGTGGGTAACAGGATCAAACAGTAACATTTACTTATATTCAGAACTTGATACTAGAAAATAAAAACCCATGGAATATTTGCCATTCATGCATTCTTCTTTTCTTGATTGAGTTAAGATGCTGGTTCAGCTCATGTTGGTCTGTGACAGGGGCATTGTTAATGAGGAGTGTGTGTGTGTGTGTGTGTGCGTGTAAGTGGTATTGGAAGAGGAGGAAGTAAACAATTAGGGAGGTGGGGAATCCTGAGACCAGAGGGGGAAAAAAGAGTGAAGAAAGCTGAAGTATAAGAAGACAGCAGTGGAGACCTCTGTTTCTCCAACCTGGAGGTTCAGAGAGAAAAAAGCAAGAATAAGTAGATCATGTAAAAAAAAGTCATGATATTCAAAGCTCACTTTTATTTGCACCTGGATACAATGAATGAATGAATCAACTGTATTATAAGTTTTAGAAATTGGACCTTCACTCATTTGTCACTCACTAATTGGTTCATTATTACTCTATGCTTATTACATTCTGGGAATTCTGCTATGTGATATGAATGCCTCATCTTTATAGAGAGATAGACATATAAATAAAAGGGAGACATGAATGAGAAATACTGAAAATACAATGAATATTCAGAGGTTTCTTGGGAGAACATTTTAACTGGATTTTGAATAAAAAGTAAGTGTTCTAAGCTGAGAAGGAGTGAAACTGAGTTTGTCATCCTTTATTTATTATATCCTTGAGTCATCTGCCAGCTTGGTTTATTGGCATGATGTAAGGAGTGAAAAAGAAATAAACAAGTTAAAAGTTTAGAGGAGAAAGAGGCAGTGAGACAAATGGAAAGAAACTACGTGTTTGGATAAGATTTGTAACTCTTCAGTTAGTGGTTGAATGACATTAATGGGGCCTAGTGGACTACTCTTTCTTCACTTCAACCTAGCCTCTGTTTTGTACACAACTGCTTTGTACTTAATAAAAAATAAATAGATTTTAAGAAAGCTGTCCAGCCAAGACCGGTTTGGCTCAGTGGATAGAGCGTCGACCTGCGGACTGAAAGGTCCCAGGTTTGATTCCTGTCGGGGCATGTACCTTGGTTGCGGGCACATCTCCAGTGTGGGGCATGCAGGAGGCAGCTGATCGATGTCTCTCTGTCATCGATGTTTCTGATTTTCTATCCCTCTCCCTTCCTCTATGTAAAAAATCAATAAAATATATTTAAAAAAAAAAGAAAAAGAAAAGAAGGCTGGACAGTGTGGTTCCGTGATTGAGCATCAACCTATGTATCATGAATCAGAAGGCCACGGTTAGATTCCTGGTTAGGCACATACCCAGATAGTGGTCTTGATCCATGATGGGGGACATGCACAAGGTAGCCGATCAATGGCTCTCTCTTATTATAGATGTTTCTATTTCTCTCCTTCTCCCTTCCTCTCTGAAATCAAATATATTTAAAAAAAGAGACAGACTGTAAGATAATGGTTAAAAGGGTTGACTTTGTATTCAAGAAATTCCAATTTAATATCCAAGAGTCTTATCCTCCATGGGCCTCAGGTCTCTTATAAATCTAAAGGATCCCCAGTGGCTCTTTGAGCTCTGGCATTGGTGCCAAAAGGAATGTGACAGCCTGTGTGATAACCAAGGGCTAACATGTTTTCTAGTGAGGAGTGATACTGTGGTCCACAGATACAAACTCCCAGTGTTAGGGCTGGAAGGAATTGACAGACTGTTTTGTCCAACTCTTTTCTTTGAAAGAGGAAAAAACCTGGATTAAGTCTCAACCCTCTCCAATATCCTTCCTGTAACAGCTATTAGTTATTAACTATTAATATGTTGATATTTTCCAGAGAGAAGGAAAAAATGTTCGTTGAGTCAGTTTGAAAGAGATTGGATAGGGTGAATGAAATGTTTGCCAGTCAAAAGCTATAGGCATAAATTTAAAATCAGATGAAAAGCAAGATATTTTAAATTGGGACAGAGTTCAGATGACTGAGAAAAGGTGTGGGAACATCAGCAGCATCATGGTCTCACAACCTCAGGATCTAAAAATCAATACACAAAATAACCCTCTGTGCACAAAAGCGGTCTGAGTTCCACCTCTAACTACAACCCTCATCTTTGCTTTCTTAACAGCTAGTCCAATACAGTCATCTCAGTGGGGTAAAATGATTAAAGAGAGAACAATGACAATGTAAAGAATTCTGGAAAATACTTTTTTAAAGATAGCAAATACAAAATTCCATTTGTCTTTTAATTTTCTAAGTTGTGGAGTGTCAATATTATCAACATGTGGTCATGATCCTCCAAGTCCCTTTTATCTATCTATCTATCTATCTATCTATCTATCTATCTATCATCTATCTATCTATCTATCTATCTATCTATTTTAAAATATATTTTATTGATTTCAGATAGGAAGGGAGAGGGAGAGAGAGATAGAAACATCAATGATGAGAGAGAATCATTGATTGGCTGCCTCCTGCACATCACTGGGAATCAAGCCCGCAACCCAGACACATGCCTTTGATCAGAATCAAACCTGGGAACTTTCAGTGCACAGGCCAACACTCTCCTCTGAGCCAAACCAGCTAGGGAGGACCCTCTAAGTCCCTTTTAATAATGCCCTTGGGTAATAGACCTGTGGGATTCATTATACTATTGTATTCTTTTGCTGTTATTTAACTTCACGTGGCTGAAATTACTCATTATTTTTTCCTCCCCTTTCAATAGCACAGTTTTTGGCACTGCAATATGGTTAATTGCTTCATTTCTGCGGTTTTTTTTTTTTTTTTTTTGGCCTGGATAGCTGCAGCCACTAAGTGAATAGAGATTTGAATATAAGTATAAACCAAAAAGATTTTCACCAAGTAAGAGCTTTGGTAGTGAAAGAAATCTTTGCTACTATTTATCATACAAATGATATACTTGCACCACATCAATTAGGCATCATGTAGAACACATTATGTTGGCTGTTTATTGCTGGCAACACATTTAGTGTAGTTACCATTTTTCAGTCCTCCAATAAAAATTTACGGTTGTGTTTACTAAGTGAAATGAATAGAGTTCTGAAATAACAGTTGTCAGTGTAATACAAAGAGGATAAGTCCTACCAGAGAATATGCATAATGGGCATAATGGGAGAAAGCTGGAGGGAAAGGGGGCATCAGCAGACTTGGCTCATAATCGTATTTGTAATTTGCCACTTGACTTAGGCAAAGCTGTTTTTTTTCCCACCTTGAGCCTCAACTCAATTTTATTTGTGTATAATGTTTGGACTATAAGATTGTTGAAGTTCTTCCAGCTGTGAAACTTTAATGTAAACACTGCCTACTGGTATACCCCAACACCTAGAATAATATCTGGCACATGTAGGTTCTCAGTAAATATTTATTAAATGAATTAATATTGACTTTTAGAACTACTTATTCATGTGCTATTTTTCCCAGAAAAAATATTGAGCATCTATGTGTTTGAAATGTGAGGTGTTGAGAGTATAGTATGAGGAAATGGCTTTATTGCAAATGTCTACATTCTTTCAAGGCAGCATTGTAATGGTGCATCTTTTGACTAAAATGATGTATATTTAATCTACTCTTATCACAAAACTCAAGAATTGGATGTTCTTCATAATAATCCCAACCAGCTTTGAGAATTTACTTTTGTGTATCATTTTGTCATGTTGTTTCTTATCTCTAGGGTGGAAGGGTCAACTAGTTTCAAAGCATTCCCCTCTTTCCCCCTGTATTCTGTTTGAACTGATTATTTCAACCTGTATTTACTCGGGACCTAAACATTAATGAAATTGGTACACCTCATTTTAAGTAGGCATCACGCCAGTTTAACAGATGGTCTTTGAAACCGTCAGTTGAGAGTGTATGTATAAATCTCTAATATCGTCAAGTGAACAATGTCCTTAACAAGAAATGTCAAAAAATGTTTGTCAATTGGCCTCCAGATGCCTTACCTATGCATTATTACTCTGCTTTACCAACTCTGCAAGTCTCTTTAGACTTCTAATAGCCTTCAGAGAAATTATTGTTAAATTATGTAGACAGGTGATTCTTTGGCAGAATACACCCAAATGACCTGCATCCTCTTTTGCCATTTCCCATCTTTTACAGACTGTTCCTTACATCCATTGCATACTGGCAACCTGTAGCATTTCTATTAAAACTTTATTACTTGCCATTTTCTTCTTAGGAAGACCATTATTTTACCTTCACTCAAGGAAGAAAATAAAAACCTCACACATGGTATGTAATAAAGTTGGCTTTCTGAGAGTCACACCTAATCTTCACAGCATTATTACTTTTACATGGCTTTGTCACATTGACTCATCATCTTATTTTCTTTGAAAATTTTGTCATTTACTTTATTCTTCCTTCTTTTATGACTAATTTCATCTAACCTCCTAGCCTCTTTGGGAAAGCATGGTCCATGTAGGACACTGCATAAGAGATACTTGAACTTAGAGCTGATAATTTATGTTTTGCCCAACAGTAAACACTGCACACTTTTGTTTACTTCCTCTTGATAATCTGCTTCTTGCAGGTCATTTATAATCCTATTTATGTCATCAGGATTGCTGATTGATGCCTCCCACTTGCCAAAAATCTGGCTTTGAAGCCATGGAAAAAGCTTTATTTCATTAAACTCATCAAGTATTAAATAAAATCTTTTAAGCTCCACACTAGAAGCCAGAAATACAACAGTGAACAAATGGACCTGGTTTTTGTCTTTGTGGTGCTTACATTCTGGTGATAGCTTGGAACTGACAACCCCAGTAGAGACGGTGAGTCAATTACTTTTTCTGTCCGATAGTGAATATTCATTTGTGGTGGTGAGTTGATCTTACTGTCATCACCAAAAGCAGTTCTCAGTAGTCAACTGTTATTTTCTTTACAACAGATTATCCAATCATACTAGATGAACAGTAAGAAAATAATTGGGCACAAAGAAAAGATCACAAATTCCTTTCAATTTATATTTGTCACTTCTGGAAAAACAGAGTGAGATTATGAAAAAAACACACACAACAATATGGGCTTATAATTGACTTGCTGTATCACTGAGACTCTTTAAGTTGTTAATTATAATCTAACACATTATTGTTGATTATTCCCACTTCTTTATATTATTTTTATACATTCCAGTAGGAACCAAAGCTAGAGAATCTGATTGGCACACATAGCCAATTAATACATGGGTTAACCAGAATTAGTCTGGAGTGTCAGTGTTGGCGTTGCTACTCTGATTCAACTATGTAGTTGAAATAATAGGGCCATATAATTTATTGCTATAACTAGGACAGTTTTTGATGGCGAAAGGGGATTACCAAAATACAAGGAGTCTAATCCTCCCTAATCTTGGCATTTTGAAATATCAAGTTTCGGCGCTACTAGTCTATTTTCCCATTTTAAGTTAATAATCAAGCAAGTTCATCATAACTAGGCCAAATGATTTCTTATTGACACTTTCATGAAGCAATTGAGCCCATTTTGGTGGTGGAGGTGGTTGGGGAATAAACCTCTATCTTTTTTTTTTTTTTCTAACAAAGGGGGTAAGACTTTGAAAGCTTCCAGTCTCTAATTTTTAAAACGTACAGGCTGGCTTACTGCCCAGCCTCTTCTGTGCTCTTACACCAATTGTGATAGTTTATTATACCTTACTATATATTTTAATATTATTTATGTTTCTATCATCTTTAATAAACTTTTATGCTTCTGTAGGGCAGAGTTCATGTTTTATTCATATGTAACCCCTCTGTGCCTCTCGTTGCTCATCTTTAAAATACAGATAATAATAGTACTAACCTCATAGAATTTTATGAAAGTAAAATTAATTAAAACATTTGGAAACCTTATAATAGTGCCTGGTACGTAGCTATTAGTAGTGCTAACTAAATATTAATATCATCATTACTTGTTATTATAGTATCTATAGTCAATGTCATTTACACAAAACATGTATACTAAATATTATGATTTATTATTGTTTTCTATATTCAGGACACTCTATCCACTACAAAGAAATAGGATACTAGAACACAATTTTAGATGGAGAACAGGAGTGAGATGCAAATAGATAATTATAGTACAAAATAGAAAGTAATAGGTGATGTAAGAGAGGTAAAGAGATAGCGATATTTTTATTTTCAATAGAGAACATTTTATGATTAAAAGTATCAGGAAAGATTGTAGAAGTTAGGTTGTAATTTTAGTTGAATCTTGAATGCAATAAAATATTTGGATATGTAGACATTTGTGTTTGAAGTGAAGATATCCCGAGGATGACTATGTAACTAAAGGTGGAAAAGGAAAATCTTGAGCTTTGTTTAGGATAATGACAAGTATTGTCTAGGAGTAAGCTTGGAAAAGACTTGAAAGATAGTCTGAAACTAGATAATGGAAAGATCTTGAAAGTCAGATCACAGATTTTATATTACAATTTGATTCATTTTCTATGTAATAAAGCATCTGGCTTTTAAAAATTATGAATAAAAATCATGAAAATCCAGCTCTCCCTGTTCTCGTTCACTGTAGACTATGGGGAGGTGGTTACATAAGAAATCATCTGAGAGGAGCTGGATCACCTCCACCTGTGAGGCAGGACCCTCAGGTTCTGAGCCTGGTTCTGCACCACTATGTGACTTATGTCAAGTCAATATCCTCTGTGCCTCTCCATTTGTAAAATATTAAAAGTTATGCAGATGGGCTCTAAATGTATCTCCTTCTCTAAAACTTCGATAGAGAAAGAGGATATAATGGGATACAGTGTTAGGAGTGGAAGATATTTATCCCAATAAAATAGGATATTGTTAATTTGTTTTTGAGAAATCAGCCTAAGTAGTTGCTTTAAAATATTTTTTTAAGATAGAAAGTATTTGCATACTATAGAAAAGAAGATAAAGAAAAATAAGAACATAAAACCATCTATAATGCTATCCCTGACACATCTACACACATTCTGCTTTGATAGTTTTTGTCAGTTGCCACTTTCTGAGTCCAATGGTCACCTACCTAGTCCCCTTTTCTCTGTTCTCCTCTTCCTCACCTCTTAGTTGATGAATCTCTCTAATGTATGTTTTGGGGTATATATTTCTTTCTAATCATCCATGTTTCTGTTTTTTTTTTTTTCTGACCATCTTTCTCTTCAGCCACCTGTCTTCATATAGAAGTATATTAATCAGAATATTTTACCAGATTGTGAGAGTGAGAAGAAAAGTATCAGATGAACTTCATTAAGAATAAGTTTAAGGAAATAATAGACTATTTCTTTTATTTTTTAAAATGTATTTTATTTATTCCACAGAGGAAGGGACAGGAACACAGAGACAGAAATATCAATGATGAGAAAGAATCATTGATCGGCTGCCTTCTGTATGCCCCACATTACGGATCGAGCCCACAACCTGGGCATGTGCCATGATGGTAAATCAAACTGTGACTTCCTGGTCCATAGGTCTATGCTCAACCATGGAGCAACACTGGCTGGGCTAAACTATTTCTTGAGGAACAACTTTATTCTCACTCGTAGCCTACTTTCCAAACATGTCAAAATTTTAAAAAACCCTGAGTTTCGTGATTTTTTCCAAATATTTACTTTAGCATGAAGTATGAGAACCCAAAGGTTAGCAGACCTTAGGTTGTGGTCTCTGTAATTCTACACTGTTTTAACTCCTCAGTGCTGCATGGAGGTAGGCTTTGCTGAATGAACCTCAGCAGTTAATCAGCAGTAATAAATATCCCAGTCTGGTTTAAAGTGTCATGATTAATATTTGTAATCAAGGCCTTCTTCAGACATTGGAAAATCCCAAGATGCCTTCTGAATCACCAGAAAACTGAATTGTAGTCAATCTCAGGTTTCTTATTGGGAGTACATTTTATTGTATTTCAATGTTTTGAAAATTGGGATTAGAAGTCTACTATGGAGGAATCTTTGTGGAACCTGTGGTGTGATTAATCTGCACATCTCTCTCCTTAGCCATTCCAGACAACAGAGTTTTCTAGATTTGTTTTTATGCCTGAGAATAAGACTATTATTCTCAAGGAGAGAATATTCTCTCATGAGAATTTGGACTATTGAAAGAAAAAAAAGTCAGTGAACACATATTTATTTCTTACACATTTTTCAGATAAACTAAATATAGTGTGGCTTTTAAAATACTCTGGTATGAAAGTGGTACTTCAGGAATTTTTGCTTTACATCTTTTCCTATAGCCTTAAACAGGAAAAGCACTCCTCCTCTGCACCTTCATAAAATGATGATATGTACAGTTTTAAGGAGCCTCCCCAACTTTGGAGACTACTTCTTGGTTGATTGTTGGAAAAAAGCTAAAAAGAGCACCCCCAACCTCCAGTATCCTCTGTATCATTGTTTGGAGAACTTTCCAAGCCTCCGTGCCTGTTCATGGACATCTTAGGGTGGAGACAAAGAGGATCTTAAGGAGGCAAGGAAATTCAAGTCTGAGCAGCAAAGAAGTGGGGGAATACTAGCCTTTGTTAGCTCCAGGGCTACTCCCACCCCCTGAAAAAACAAAATAAGAACAGGAATATAAGGAGACATATAAGTCCAGGGGGGAAGCAGGTCCTTCAGGGGGAAAGCGTTCACCTGGAAAGTTACTGAGGCAGTAAGGAGAGAAACCCAAATGATGCCCCTCAAATAGGATCCCTAAATCCCATTCTCTTCTTTTCCTCCTTTCTGCCTTCTGAATAAAGCTGGACCCAGCTCGTGGACCATAGTCTCTTTCAAGGTTTCTGTATTCTATCCTGGAAAAATCATATGAAACCAGGACACAATCTCAATCCAATCCATTTTTAGTTTGCAAAGGAAAATCCAGTCCGGCCTTTATTTTTTACATTGCTTCCCTGTGCTAAAGCTTCAGCTCTTCGGCTGGGATAGCTAGGGAAGGTATTGGGGGGGAGAAACGAAGGGGGCGGGGAGCAGGAGGCGGTGTAAAGGGGAGGGAGGATGCTTTGCGCATGCGTGCCAGCGCCTATGCAAATCGTACATCCAGAAAGCAAAGTGGGATGATCTGTCACTACACCTGCAGCACCAAGCTCGGAGGACAGCTCCTGCTTGCAGCTTCCAGACCCAGGTAAAAAACATCGGAGCGGGCACCGTGCATGCATTTCAATGCCAGATGTGCGTTGCAGTCTATCCCTCATAGAGGCAA
>PVJN01034843.1:0-22336 GCA_004026805.1 Lasiurus borealis | reverse complement strand
GAAAAGAAACTAAGGTTCTGAGCAATCCAATGAATGGAATAATCATGAACTGAAAAGTTACAAGTTGACTCTGAGAATGCCCAGTTACAGACGGGGCTTGTTAAAACCACCTTTGTCCATTCATGTCCCCTCCCCTCTAAATGGACTGAGTGTCTCATTCTATTTTAAAGGTGATACAGGCTCTGCCACTCCAAGCTCCACACCTTAATCCTCACCCATAAAATTCATACATATCTTCATCTGTTAGTGATTTTCAAGAGTAGTCACAGATGTGGCCCAGGCTGTGAACAATTGTAGCAAAACAGATTTTTAAAAAGCTTGCAATCCCCTCAAATAAACTCTCTGACAAATAGAGCTATATGCCACAGGTTTGGGGGGGAGGGCTGTTGGAGGTTGGGGGAATGGAGGTAGAACATCAAAACTTGAACAGGAGAGAAAGCTAGAGAGAAAAAACTTGTAAGTACATCATCTTCCTTGGTGTGCTAACATGGAAATAAAAATTAAAGACACTAAAATGCTCCTGAGGAAAGCAAATCTAGGAAAACTTTTAAAAAAGGATATGTAATGATTTATATGGCCATGACCTCTAAAAAGAACTTTGAGAAACATCTCTCTCCACCCTGACATTCAAAATATCTAAAAATGAAGGTTAGGGCATTAACCTAATTATTTTAACTTTAAAAATACTTCTCCTGAACAAAAGTAATGCAATAGAGTATCAGACTGAATGTACAAAATGCTAAAGTTGCTTCTAGCAGCTTCTCATAACTTCATTGGAATACTGGTGTACCAGCAGGTGTACTTCTCATCCTTTCCTCCCAGGTCCTCTGAGAGGAGGCTTCCCCAACACAAAATGACTCCTCTCCTGACTGTGTATAGCTTTGCCCCTTGCTCTCCCTGAACTATGGTATTAATTTTGCACCAGGTCGTCACCGTTTATGTTGACAGATTTCCTGTAGACTACTGAAGAGCACTGCCCACAAGGAATCCCACATTTTCTCTTCATTGGAGTATTCTTATAATTTATCATTTTAACCTATGAGTTTACTCAATCAAGATTATTTAAAAGCCTACTTGAGATATAGTTTAACATAGCTAGTCCAGGTCATTATAATTTTTTTTACCAGAAATTACTTGCATAAGTAAAAATAAATGTCCTATGTGTACAATTATTTTGATTTTAAAGGCCATACTTATTAGATAAAGACAAGCTTAGGATTCTGCAGTTCCCTTTAGTGATTACAAGATATCTTCCTTATAGTCATGCCTGTCTAATATTCAATTGCCTACAATTGTAGGCAATTGAATATTAGATTTGTTTCTGTATATATGTGATTATATATGGATTATATATAGTATATACCTAAATTTGGATATAAATAGACATAAAACTATAGACTTTGTTATAATTCAAACAATTACAGGTAGAATTTTATATGTCTTAAAATCATGCCTAAAAAAGTAACAGATTTATTGAAAAGACTACTGAATTGGATATAAAACATGGTTTCTAGTCACCTGTTTATCACAAATTGGGTAAGTTACTTAACCTTTTAGGACACCAGTTTTCTTATTTGTAAACTTAAAAGACGTCACACACACACACACACACACACACGTGTACGCGCGCACACACACAAAGATAAATACTTTACCCTCTAAATGGTATTAGGATAACTTGTTCTGGGAAAACGGAGGCAGAGTTTTCAGCATATATGTTTCATTTATTGACCTTTACAGGTTAAGAAAAGGACTTCCACTTACAGTAGCAATATCTGACAAGGCATTATACTGGAAACCATTTGAATCCTATATAAATCATTTGGGTTTGCTTTTGGATTCCCTGGAATTGGGTGAAAAAAATCTCCAAGCTCTTTCCTCCTTTCTCTCACCCCCCAAAATAAAAAGCAACAAGCTGAGTCAGCATTGGAGCTTGGAGCAACAGGTACATATGTTGAACAAGAAACAAAGAAGAGAAACTATATTATACCAAGAAACAATACCAGTAGGAAACTGAAGCTAGGGTTAACAGCAAGGAAGGGGAATTGAACTTGAGATGCTGTATTAAGTTAGATTGGTAGTCTCCCCAATACCTTTCTGCAAATCAAATCTCTATAAGAAACCATCCTACGATATATCCCATCAGAGTCCTACAGTTATCATTAGGCAAGTATTAGTTCAAATTTAAAGACATCAAGCACATGAGGAGTAAGCCATCTATATTAGAACTGTCAGAAATAGAATAGCTGCTTACGAAGTACTTAAAGAAACAAAGAATGGAATCAGAAGAATGAGCAAGCAACAAAAATTACCAGGGATAATCAGGCAGTTCTGAAAAATAACTAAATGGAATACCTATATGTAAAATATGTAAATGTTGAAAGAAAAGGACAAAACATGTTAAGAGGCACCTTAACCACATGTGAAAATAGATTTAGTGAAGATAGAAATGGATAAATTAACTGAAATATAATTCAGAAATAAAACACCTGGAAAATATAAAAATAATGCAAAACATTGAGGATAAAATGAAAAGGTCTAATAATGTCAAATGAGAGCCATAGAAAAAGAGAATCAAGCTAGTGATAACTGAAAAATTTCCAGAAATGCTAAGAGCTATTAAGCCACAATTTCAGAAAGCATGTATACACACAAAAATCAATGCCTAGGTATCACCTAGTAGTCATCTGCAGAGCACGGAAGACAAAAGTTTTTAAGGCAGTTAGAGGAAAGACATCCCAGAGTAATGATCGTTTTATGGACAGCCGACTGCTCAAGAATCACTGATACCACTGCATCTACCCATAACCTCTTCCCCTGTTCAATTTCCCTCTCTTCTCTGAGGCAGGAGCTCTTCTATATGTTTACCCTTCCTTTTCAATATTCCAAATACTTTTATGATGTATGTATATATCCATTAACTAGAGGCTTAGTGCACAAAATTCATGCACAGAGGGGAGGGTGTATCCCTCAGCCAAGCCTGCACCCTCTCCAATTTGGGACCCTTTGAGGGATGTCTGACTGCCCGTTTAGGCCCAATCCTGGTAGGACATCCCTCTCACAATCCAGGACTGCTGGCTCCCAACTGCTCACCTGCCTGCCTTCCTGATTACCCCTAACTGCTTCTGCCTGCCAGCCTGATCACCCCCTAACCATTTCCCTGCAAGCCTGATTGATACCTAACTCCTCTCCTGCCAGCCTGTTTGCCCCTAATTATTCTCCCCTACAGGCCTGGTCACCCCTAACTGCCCTCCCCTGCAGGCCTGGTTGTCCTCAACTGCCCTCCTCTGCAGACCTGATTTTCCCAATCACTCTCCCCTGCAAGCTTTGGTCCCTCCCCACACAACTCTCCTTCCCTGCCGGCCCAGTTGCCTCCAACTTCTCTCCTCTGACAGCCTGGTCACTCCTAACTGCCCTCCCCTGCAGGCTTGATCACCCCCAACTGCCCTCCCTGCTGACCATCTTGTGGTGGCCATCTTGTGTCCATGTGGGGACAGCCATCTTGTGTGTTGGAGTGGTGGTCAATTTGCATATTACTCTTTTATTAGATAGGATAATATATTATTTCTACTTGCTTGTTTTTTAATTATGTAAATGAGATACCAACATATATCCAGCAGTCCCTCTTTATCTAGGGTTTCTCTTTCCAAGGTTTGTTACCCAGAGTCAACTGGAGTCTGAAATATTACCAGTAAATGGAAAATTCCAGCATTCAACACTCATAAAATTTTAAATTGTGTGCTGTTCCGAGTAGTGTGATCAAATCTTGCCCTACCCTGCTCTGTCCTATCAGGACATGAATCATCCCTTTGTTCAGCATATTCACTCTGTATGCCATGAGTCATTGAGTGACCATCTTCATTAGCAGAAACTTATGGGTACTTAGTTCATTTCCAGACTATCTATTTGTGTGTGTGTGTGTGTGTGTGTGTGTGTAGGTGTTAGAGGAAGAGAGCACACTCACTAACTTTATTATTGCATTTTGTTATAATTGTCCTATTTTATTATATGTTGTTATTCTCCTACTGTGCCTAATTTATAAATTAAACTTTATTATAGGAAAAAAACACATAGTATACAGGGTTAGGCAAAAGTAGGCTTACAGTTGTATGTGAATGTTTATTCTTGTATTATTATCTATTAATTATTGTATTATTTTTCATATAAACAACCATAAACTTACTGTTGCCCCACCCTATTTATAGGGTTCCATATTTTTCATGGTTTCAGACTCTACTGGAGCTCTTGGAATACACCCCACCAAGAATAAGGAGGTGGGACTCTTTTTTTTTTTTCATTCAACTTAAGATTTTTAAGTATTCAACCCCATTGTTTTGTGTTATTACAGAGCACTCATTTTAATATCATTATTTACATATAATTTATAGTTCAAAAGCTTTCAGTATATTTATAGAGTTGTGCTATCACCACTATCTTCTAATTTTATTCTCCCTCAAAAAGAAACCTTATAGCCATTAGCAGTCATTCCCAACGCCCTTATCCTTCAATGCCTTTTGTCTCACCATCTCTGATCTGCAATCGCATCACTATTCTATGTCAGTTTTCCATATATGTTTGGGTGTATTCTCTATTATTTTTATTATTTATAATTTACATATTTTATACTTAATATTTTGAATGTATAAAATATTATATAAAAAAGATAAAATTGTAATGATATAAATATACCAGCAAAAAGTCACTTACAAAGGAGGAAATCAGATAGAGCCCAGACTTACCCACACCACCTCCAAATCAAACAGTGAAGCAGTGTCTAAAATGTTCTGAGAGGAAAAATGCATGACTTAAAAATTTCAAGCCAAATCAGTCTCCTAGGATAAATGCAAGATGAGGTAGTTCACATGATATATAAAGAAAGACAAATCCATGAGCTTTTCTTGGAATGAAAAACAAATTAAAAACTATTATATGACAAGTTTCTAAACAAGCTGGATGAGAAAATCAATTTATGCAAGAATCAAGTGGGAATAAATGATACAGCTAAAAAAAAACCCATACAATAGAATGTTTCAACAGCAGACTAGAAGCAGAGGTGGATTAGAAGACAGGGTAGAAAAATACACCCAGTGGGAGGAGAGCCTAAAGGAGCTTTGGGACAACATGAAACAAAATAACATATGTATAATAGGGGTGCCAGAACAACAGAAGAAGAGCAGGAATACAAAACCTATTTGAAAAAATAATGACAAAACTTCCCTGATTTGGGGAAGAAAAAAGTCACAAGCATAGAATCCCAAACAAGATGAACACAAAAAGAGACACATCAAGACACATTGTAATTACAATGGCAAACATTAATGACAAAGAGAATCTTAAAGGCTGCAAGAGAGGCAAAGAGTTACCAACAAGAGATCTCCTATTAGATTATCAAATGATTTTTCAACAGAAATATACCAGGCCAGAAGGGAATGGAATGAAGTATACAAAGTGTTGCAAAGCAAGGGACTGAATCCAATAATATTCTAACCAGCAATTGAAGTGGAAATCAAGAGCTTCATAGACAAAAAAAAATGTTAAGGAAGTTTGTCACTATCAAGCCAGCAATGTAAGAAATGCTAAAAGGACTATTGTAAAATGAAGAAATAAAAAGGGAAGAAGGAACACAGGCACAAAGAATAAAAATGGTTACAACCAAGTACCTATCAATAATAACTGTAAACATAAATGAATTAAATGCTCCAATCAAAAGATAATCAAGTGGCTGAATGGATAAGAAAACATGATGCATATACCAGTACAAGCTGTCTACAAGAGACCCACCTCAGAACAAGGGACTCACACAGACTGAAAGTAAAGGTATGGAAAAATATCTTTCAGGCAAATAGAAATGAAAAAAAAAGCTGGGGTAGCAATTCTTATATCTGACAAAATATGTAGACCTCAAAGTGAAGGCCATAATAAGAGAGAAGGAAGGCCACTTTATAATACTAAAGGGATCACTACAACAAGAGGATATAACTTTGGTAAACATATATGCACACAATGCAAGAGCACCCAAATACATTACAAAACTTATGAAAGATATCAAGGGAGAGATAAACAGCAATACAATCATAGTAGAAACTTTAATACCCATTGACATCACTGGATAAATCCTCTAGACAAAAATATCAACAAAGAACAGCAATCCTAAATGACTCACTAAATAAGATGGACTTACTTGATCATCTTCAGAACATATCACCCCAAAGCTACGGAATCTACATTCTTCTCAAATGCAACTGGGACATTTTCAAAGATAGACCACATATTGGGACACACGCAAAGTCTCTCCAAATTCAAGAAGATCAAGCATCTTCTCAGAACACAGTGGCGTAATATTAGAAATATATTCCAATAAAAATAATTTTAAAAATTTAAACACTTAGAGGCTGAATAGCATGCTATGAAACAATGAATGGGTTACCAATGAGATCAAAGAAGAAATTAAAAACATCCTGGAAACAAATGACAATGAAAACACAATAAATCAAAATCTATGGACACAGTGAAAGCAGTCATGAGAGGGAAGGCCATGGCATTACAGTACTACTTCAAAAAAGAAGAAAAACTGTTAGTAAATTATCTAACTCTACAACTTAAAGAATTAGAAAGAAAGCAACAAGAAAAGCCCAGAATGAGCATAAGGAAGGAGATAAAGATCAGAGCAAAATAAATGATAGAGACCAAAAAACAAACAAACAAACAAACAAACAACAACAACAACAAAAAAAACCCCAAGAGCTGATTCTTTGAAAGGATAAACAAGATTGATGAACCTCTAGCCAGGCTCACCAAGAAGCAAAGAGTGTGGACCCAAATAAACAAAATCAGAAATGAAAGATGTGAAATAACAATGGACCCCACAGAAATATAAGGGATTATAAAAAAAAATACCATGAACAACTCTATTTCACAAAACTGGTCAACCTAGAAGAAATGGACATATTCCTTGATAAATATGACCTTCCAAAACTCAATCAGGAATAATAAAAAAATCTGAGTAGGCCAATAACTATGGAGGAAATTGAAGCAGCAATCAAAAAACTTACAGCAAACAAAAGCCCTGGACCAGATGGCCTCACGGGAGAGTTTTACCAACATTCAAAGAACTAAAACCTATCTCTCTTCACACAAAAGGAATCATTTACCTGAAATTCATTCAATTTCATGTGTGGGTTTCTTCTATTAAATTAAAATAAATTGCATACAGAAAAGCCTGCTTATCTAATGTAACCATTTGCAAGTTAACAAAAAGCATTTGTTTAAACAAGAAACCTGAAGAAATATACATATTTAATTTTTATTTTCATTGTGTACAGACAACATAAATTTTACCATTTTAACCATTTTTGGCGTACAGTTCTGTGACATTAATATATGCGCATTGTTGTGCAACTATCACCACTTTCCATCTCCAGAACTTTTTCATCTTCCCCAGCTGTGTATTTTAACATAAACCATATAAAGAATATTTGCCAATCTTTTGATTTGGGGCCAAGAATTTTTCTTTTAGAGTGGTCCTCTGATTGGAATTCCTCTTGGCCATCTTTGTTGCATGAATTACACCAATAATGAGCTCTCTAGGATTTCCGGTTTCAATTTCTTTAAAATGAAACAAGAACTGAAAAACATTTGGGAAAGAATCTCAATGCAGAATCCTCCTAGATCCCCTGTCCCCACCACCTGGTATTTTACCCCTAATTTGAAAACACATTTTGAATTACCTTACATTTTTACCAGTTTCCTAGCACACTCAATTTATTCTTTACAGAAGCAATTCATTCTTTTGCATTTGTAATTTATCAATTTGCATAAAATTTAATGAAGTTATGTGATGTAAAGGTTTGGATTTAAACACGGTTGATTTATGGTAAGTATCCAGTTGAACTGATGTGAGCAAAAGTGTAGGCCCATGTAGAGAGCTGTTAAGTGAAATAATGTCACTTATGAAATAATCTGGCAAGTTGGATGTTACATTAAATTTTCAGTATGTATGCCTGTGATGGTGAATCTGTGTGTCACTTTGATTAGGCCTAGGGGGACCCAGACTTTTGGTAAAACACTATTCTGGGAGTGTCTGTGTATTTCTGGATGAAATTTACATTAAAAAAAATGAGTGAGTAGATTGAATAAAGCAGATTGTCTGCTCTAATGTGGGTGGGACTCATCCAATCAATTGAAGACATGAATAAAACAAGAAGGCTAAATAAGGAGGACTGACATTCTTCCCACTTCCCCCCACCCAGACTTTGGACTTGAACTGAAACATCAGTTATTCTTGGGTATCCAGAGTGGAACTATCCATCAGCTCCCCTGGGTCTCTAACTTGCTGACTGCAGACCTTGGTACTTCTTAGCCTCCAAAATCATGTGAGCCAAGTTCTTATAATAAATATCTTTCTTATGTGTATATCCTATTGGTTCTGCTCCTCTGGAGAATCCTGATACTACAACTAAAAATGTTTAGTGCTCACTCTCTTTATCCTCTTACTTCTCCTTTTTTATCTTCTCTCTATCCTGTCTCTACTATCTCTCCTGATGACCAACTCCTCCCTTTGACTTTGTTCCCTGATATTCAAAAATTCTCAAGGGAACCACTTCTCTCCTTTTTCACTCTAACTCTGTGAACTCTTTGCAGACAGCGAGAGGCTCTTCTTCATTTCCTTGTCCTAGCACAGTCCCACCGATCAATCATGGAGAAAGTTGCTGTATGAATAACTTTGAGCCTGGAGGTGGTGATGATGTCTATGGGCTTAGTCATTGCTGTAAATGGAATCTGCAGTTTTCTGGTTCCTCCTACTCACCGAAGTTCTATCTCTTTCCACATCATTTTTCTCTCTGAACCTTATATCTTCTTGTAAAATAGAGCTAGAGGATGATTGCCTTCACTCTGCAAATTCTAGGGGTCATTCTGTTCTTTGAGTGAGGTCAGAAACTGTGTTTCTAGAAAGTAATACTCTACACGAAGTCCTCACTTAACATCACCACTAGCTTCTGCAACTTTAAGCAAAATAGCATATAAGGAAACCAGTTTTACTATAAACTGATACAAACAAGAGTTAAGTTCCCATGGCATCCCATCAATGTTATATTGAGACAATGAATGAAATGACGTTTATCCGAGGACTGGCTTTGGATACTGTGGTTCTTAAGCTTTATTGGACATCAGAATGACCAAAAAGTTCCTTAAAACAAACTGCTAGGCCCCATCCCCAGGGCTTCTATTCAGTTGGTCTGCGTAGCGCTGGAGGATCTGTATATCTAATAAGCTTGCAGGTGATTCTGCACTGATGCTACTGGTCCAGAGACTGCATTTAGAGAATCACTAATCTGTACACCAAGAAGTACCAGCCCATTAGTTGTCTAATTCCCTCCACTAAAGAATAAAAAGGAAGAGATGTGTTCCTTGTCTGGAACTTAACCATGAAATAAAAATAACAGGAAGAAAATGCCATGTTTTGTTTTAAACCAAAAGTACAAAGGATTTTTTCTTATAATCATTAATTCGAATCATTCCATAATCCATAAGTAAAGTTATGCTAACACTGCTAAAAGAGAAAAGACTATTGATATTTCTATCAGAGTATATAAAAAGTTAATTATGGTGTGCACTTCTTAAAGATCTCTTCGCCGTGTGAGCTATCCCCAGAAATACTTGCCATAGAACTGAAATAGAAATGATTGTATGAGTAAATTAGCACCCACACTCCTTGCATGCATCATTTCATAGCGCACGCCTTTTCTCTTTTCAGGGAATAATGGTTTTACATTTTACTTTGTGATGGCACTCTAATTGCTAAGTATAATAGGGACATTATGCTACAAAGTTAAAGGATTCCAAGTGAAAAGGTAAGTCAAATATAGTCATTTCATCCAGCTAAGGATTCTTTAAAGTATGCTCCTCTTTTTCCCCAGCTTTCTCCCAATTCTGAACTCTTGCTGGAATGATCGAGATGGAATATAATGGCAGGAAAAAAAAAAAAACTAAAAAGGATCCTAGGATTCATGTAGTCCAGGCATCTGCAACTATGACCCACTGGCCAACTCTAGCCTCAAGCCTGTTTCTGTAAATAACGTTTTAGTGGAAAACAAGCATGCTTGATGTAAGTATTTGTAGGGCTGCTTTCCCACCACAATAACAATTAAAGTGGCTGCAATACAGACAATAAGGTCCAAGGCCAAAATATTTATTATCTCATCCTTTACCAAAAAGGTTTGCTGAGCCCTGCTCTAGTTCAAAGGAGGTGAGAAAACGTATCCCATAGAGAGAACCAAATACTAGTAGCTCAGGTTTATACACTCAGACAAAGGGCTACAGACTGACAGGCATTGTCCTCAGCAGCTCCCATAAGAACTTTGGTTCCCTGAGAGGCAACGCCATCCTTCGTGTATTAGTAGAGAATCGGACGCTGCAGCAAGTTTGCATCTCATTACAATTTTCAAAGACTCCTCCATATGACAAACCCAGAAAGAACAGTGTGACAGAAGTGTGCTTTGATGTTAGTCCAAAATGAATAAATGGCATCATTTTTTTTTTCACACTTGTGCAAAAAAAAAAAAAAACACGAGCAGCCTAACATTTAGGCCCAGTTTCTAATAATGGAAAAGTTTTTTTTTTCATTGATGAGAGAATAGTAAGGATCATCTTGTCTTTCAAAAAATATACTAATAATCTGTCATGTAATATTCTCACCAGTGTCCAGAGATTGTGCCTGATGGTGTGAATTCTTATTTTCTCCAAGTTATTGAACTCACCAAATTGACAAAAGCATTTAGGTGAGTGTGTGTGTGTGTGTGTGTGTTTGCATAGTATTTTATGTACTTGATACATGTATCTAAAATAAAATGATACGATGTTAGGTGTCATTAGACGCCCAGTCTCTCTTAATTGTATGTTAAAAAAATATGAATGTTATAAAAAAATGAACACGTATGTCTATTCTGTAACTAAACCTAAATTCCTGGTCCCAGGTAAGTGTGCAGCTGAGTACAATGAATCGAAAAGGATTTGAAGGTTGAATTAAAACGGAACCAAGCAGTCTGCATCCAGAGCCCACGGGCATCCATGATTAATATTACTTCAGTGAATCAGTGAGCTTCACCAGAGCCTAACACAACCAAGATGGAACTGGGAGAAGAGGAATCGAGAGGAAAATGAACAAGTAATCAAAGAAATCAGTTAAAAACTAGGACATGGTGATATCACAGAAACCAATAGAGGAGAAAGGAAGGGGAAGGAGGATATGGCCAAAATAATCAAAACCTAGTTTTTAAATTCTCACCAGAGAATATTTTTTCCATTGATATTTTAGAGAAAGTGAGAGGAAAAAAGGGGTGGGGAGGAGGATAGACAGACAGACAAAGACATCTATTGGTTGCCTGCCTCAAGCCCTGACCAGGGCCCAGATGGAACCTGCAAGGAGGTACATGCCCTTGACTGGGAATCAAAGCTGTGATCCTTTCATGGCTCAGGCCAAAACTCTAACCATTGATAAACACTTGCCAGGGCTCCCGTTTCATTTTTAGTAGGAACTAAGAATGATCCACTGAATTTGGCAATTATGACATCCCTCAACAGGGTCATCTAAAACTCACCTAGGGCCCGATTTTTGGAGATCCCATTCCAAATAATTACATTTTGCATAACAAACCTTTACTATGATGATCACGGAAAAGCAGTCCTAATTATTAGCAAACATTAAAATGTACCCAATTCCACATAAAATTTTTTTTGAGAAATGATGCCTTTGAAAATAGTACTAATTAAATTTCCTACTTTTTTTTGTATTTAAGCCAATTACTTTCTCTGTAACTCTCATTTTATAGGTTCTTGTAAACTCAGAGGACTTAGGGCCTAATCAATGATGACTATAGTCAGAGAGAGCTACAGTGGATCACAGAATAAGTAAGCGATGAAGTGAAAAGAGTAAATATGGACTTTCCTTTCACAAGTTAACTAGAAAAGCAAGAAAAGACAAAGAGAGGCAAAACGAAGTATATAGTTCAGGGAAGGTATGATTTATTTAAAATTAGAGCTTTTCAGACAGTTTGGAAGAAAAAGAGGGTTAACGATGCAGGAGAGACTAGGAATATTTGATCAAACTGCTACTAGAGGATATAGCAGATAGCAAGGGATCCAGAACATAAGTAGCTTCACCTTTTTTTTTCTTTAATCCTCACTTGAGGATATTTTTCCAATGATTTTTAGAGAGTGGACGAGAGAAATATCGATGAGAGAAACACATCAATGGGTTGCCTCCTACAAGATCCCCGAGCAGGACCAGGCAAGGGAAGAACCTGCAGTAGAGGTACATGCCTTCGTCTGGAATCAAATCCAGGACCCTTTGGTTCACAGGCTGACGCTCTACCCTCTGAGCCAAACTGGCTAGGGCAGGATTCACCTTCTTGAAAGTCACTATTTCTCTGATGGAAGGAGAGAAGGACAAGTGGGTGGATAGGTGTTCTATTAATAGCTATTAATAATAAAATATTAAAATCAAGACAATGACATAACTCCAGTACCACCATTCAGCATTGTTCCTCTAAAGATCAGAGAATAACAAGAGGGGCAGTGGGAGGTCCCAGCAGTTAAGAACTCTGCGTTTCATACATAATCCCAAGTCCTCTGTGTAGGTACCTGTTGGGGTTTGGCTCAGGTTCTCTCGTGAGAGAAGAAGAGGCCAGTACTGTCTAGGAGTAAAATGCCCACCTGTGTCAAGCAAACTGGCTTGTCCAAGGCTCCATCTGATAGATGAGTTGATTTACACACAGAAAGCAGGAGGTATATGGAAAGTGCATTAACTCTTTGGGGCAACATTAGTAAATCATTGCTACAGTTCTAAATGGTTCCCCAAATGGCCCTCAAAGGGTAAGTGCATTCCCCAAAGTCTCAGATAGTTCTAGGTGGTCACTAGGACTATTTGAGATTCCGTGTGACTACAAGAGCTTTTGAAGAGCTGGGTCAATGGCCCAAATTCCACTTTCCAAGTAAGGAAACTGAAGTTTATTCTAGGAGACTTGGCCAGTTAATAACAGAGCTTAGATTAGCTATTAGCCAGCTGAAGTGGTTAGCTAATCATTAGGACTACTTTTCCGTGATCAACATAGTAAAGGTTTGTTATTCAAAATGTAATTATTCTGTTTGAAATACTCCATTCTTCCCTCTTTTCCCCATAGAGTAGACAAATGGTTCCAATAAGATGGAAGTGAATGGTATTCTGCTGCGAAAAAAAAAATGTTATTTTTGTTGTTGTTAGATGATTGTAACTTGTAGAAATAGAAATGAAAACTCAAGTTAACAAAGGAGGTAGGGAGTTGTTTCATAAAAGATTTGGGGAGTAGGTCCCAAGTTTGGTGAGTGAGTTTATTGGGCTCATGCATTGTATAAATTAGCTCATCTTTGAAGGCGTTGCTTGAAGAGCCCGGACAGGCCATTTCCCTGAAGCCTACAAAGTGAGAAAGCTCTGTGCCCTGAAGACCAGAGAGAAAAGGGGCCAGGGACTCCCAGGGCTTTCAGAGGCCACTTCCAGAGAGGTGAAGAAAGATAGCCTTGCGCATGGTTGTTATTACAGCTCAGATCTGTTGTGAAAAAAAGGTTACCAATTCTTTGCAAAGTGTGTATTCAGATACTAGGCCTTCTCTCCATTCATATAAAATGACCAAATACGTAGGGGAGAAAAAGCAAGAAAAACGAATCACTAAATGATAAGCATATAAAATTTGAGTCAAGGAAGTTCTATGATAGGACTTACCCACATCTACCTTTCAAAGCTTATTTGCAGGGGCAAAGGCTTCTAGGAATTTCATGACCAGATGCCCAATTGTAAATTTTCTAGAGAGAGAAAAATAAAAGCTGCAACAATAAACTGTGCTCTGGAGCACAATTAAATCTTCATTATTTGTATGATGCTTCTTAGTATATTATGTGTTATTCTAAAGCTTACAGTCTGTTTTTACCTAAAATGGAGACTTTTTGCTCAGTGGACCAAGGAGGAGAGCAGCTTCAGGGTTCTGGGGTTACATGGAATGGGACATTGGTTTTGTTTCTTTTGTTTGTCTTGTCTTTTGTGATTAGATTTAGGACTTAACTGCCAAAATAACAAGGACTTCCCTGTTGATGTCTTGGCTGAGTTCAATGAGTTTTGCAAACACAGGAAAAGCAGACTTGAGTAGAGGCAGAAGGATGACTCAAAAAGGAAATGTCACTTCTTACCCAAATAAGAGAGACATTTATTTTAATAACCACATGCAAGGCTCAGATAATTACAATCGCATTCATCGCTTTGGGGATTTGGGACTCCCCTAATATCTATAAATTAAGAACTGTTATTAACAAATTAACTTATTATTAACAATAATAATAATCCCTTGCATTTTGTGTGTCATTTTACACATTACAGGGCGCTTTCACCTGTTATGACTTTGATGTTGACATGAACAGGGCAAGTGTAACTGTGCCCACTTAACAGATGAGCCAACTGAAGCTGCAAATGTCCAAGCCTCTTTGCACAACTAACACTAAGGTCTTTTTTTTTTTTTTTTGAGAACCCAGAATATGTTCAGCCTACCTGGATTTAATTTCAGATTAGTCGCCAACATTTACAAATTACACACACTTACAACCTGGGTTTCTAGCTGCTTTTGAAAAATGGAAAGAGCTGAGGACACGGCACATTCCCACAATAGTCCCCACCACCCGAGTCTCCTGACGCCAAGGCCGCCCATCGGAGCCACCCCTTGGGCACTCCAGCCCGGCTCGTGCAGCCTGGCCCCTAATAGGCCCTGGAGTCGGTGACCCGGCCCCAGGGCAACAGGCACACGAGGAAGGGGACTGCCAGGGGCTGCGCGGGCAGGAGCCACCTCTCCCTCCAGAGCCAGGGAGTCCCGCCCCAGGGCAGGCAGGAGGGCCAAAGCCTCCCGGGCCACCAGCGAGGCCAGGCACGGGAGGCGGGAAAGAAGGCAGACCTGGCCAAGGCACAGCTCCCAGCACCCGAGGCTGCAGGGCACTGCAATGAGGTGGTCTCCGTTTATCATTGGGTAATACAGCGCCTCTTTCCCTGAAGGAAGGGCCCTGGAGGTCCCGGACCAGCTTATGGCTACAGTGCTTGGGCCAAGAGCTGCTGGCACAGTCCCTGGGAAAAGGCCCGGTCCCCATGGCTCCTCCCAGTGGGGAGAGTGGCCACCAGTTTTTCGGTGGGAATAAGTTGGGGAAAAACAAGCAACAGGAGTGTGAACAGGAGACAGACTGGTGATGACCACATGCAGGAATGGGCCCCCCAACCCCTGGGGGGGGTGAGCCTCAATGGGGCCTCAGACTACAGTGTTTTAGAGAACAAGGATTAGGACCTATGCCAGTGGTTCTCAACCTGTGGGTCGCGACACCTTTCGGGGTCGAATGACCCTTTCACAGGGGTCGCCTAAGACCATCGAAAAATGCAGATATTTACATCACGGTGCATAACAGTAGCAAAATTTCATGGTTGGGGGTCACCACCACGTGAGGAACTGTATGCAAGGGTCGCGGCCTTAGGAAGGTTGAGAACCACTGACCTACACGAAGCGGCCCCTCAGTGGCTCAGGGAGCTGCCACCAAGCCTGCCTCCAGAGACCCTTGTCAGGAGACTCAGCTTAGGGCCCCCTGCTCCCCGGTGCGGCCAGCACAGCAAGGGAGGAGGGAAGCACCTCCTAGAACTTAAGAGACAGAGGGAAGGTTTCGTCCATCAGCCCATTCATGGCAGAGGACACTGTCACTGAGCTACATGGAGACTTCACAAAGAGAGGTCCCTAGGGAGGAGAAGCAGACTCGGGCCACCTGCCCCAGCGAGGAAGAGGGGAACTGAGTGGAGGCCTGGCTACGCAGGAAGCAGCCAGTGCAGCCAAGCCCTGCTCTGCCTGCCGAGCAGAACCCTGGAGGCAGGAGGCCGCAACACCAAGGCCTTGTTAGTGGTCCCTCTGTGATGAGTAACAACTGCTCCACTCAAATAAGAGCTGAGCCTTCAAGTGCGACTGCCATTAATATAAATGTTGAATAGAGATGTACCCACCGTGCCCTCAAAACATAAGAAGCATACCAGTGACATATGATTAGGGAATTCAAGTAGGCTACCTTTTCCTAACAATGAAGATTTCAATAAATTAAGGAGAGTACAGATTAAAGATATGTTTTCAGTCAATGGTAGGAACTTCAAGAGAATCCCAATTAGTGAATTTGTTAGTGGCTTGTCCTACTTTGCTGGATGCCCAGTTATCAATGCCCGTGAGTTTCAGCCTTGGGCCATAACATTTCCCTGTTTCTCCAACAGCCATTTTCATTCATACTTAAGCTAAGGGTACCCAAGTTGCACAGTGCACTCTCGCCAGCGTGGTGGAGGTTCCGAGTGTCTGCAGACCAGTGCTCCCTAAGAATTTGTAAAATCCTCTCTGCATGCCCACTGGTGTGCCCTTTTAAGCTCCCATTTGCATATGGCACATTACTCAAGGAGCGGTTTTTCTTTCTGTTTTACCACACATGCAGGTGCACAATCATTCCATGAGAGCTCTCGTAAATTACCCCCCAAGGTCCAAGGACTGAAAAAATAGATTTTTCATAAAGACAATGAAAACCACAATATTTATACTTTTTTTTCAGTCCTCCAAAAATGTCTTCCTGCTTATACCAACCTCACAAACGGTTCCAGTCATTGGGGGGAAAGAGGAGAGTTAGCTGGCTTAGATTTGAGGAATTTTTTTCCCCAAAAAAACCATAAATAAGAAAATAAAATGTATTGGCTCACTTTGCTTTTTGAAAAATCCCACCAAATTCCTGTTTTAAAATATTTACTTTAAAATTCTTCCAGGATACTTGAGAAGTCTTTTTAAGCATCATTCTTTCTTCTGTAGCCATTTTCTCTAAAATGTATTCATCTCACACCAAGACCACCAAACTGAAATATTCAAGTGGAAAAAAAGTTTTCTTTCTTCCTCAGTTACATGTATGTGAACAGATGCTAACTGGAGTAGAATAAAGGAACTTGGAACCTTTAGACATTAGAGAAAAGTTGGGCTTATTAAAATATAAAGTGCTTTTAGACTTAATTCAGTATTACTGTAACCAGAAGCCTTGAGGATATATAAAAGACCAAATATGTATACTATGTGCAAATCAGACCTCAGTAATAAAAGTTTAGCCTATAGGTCTTTTAAAATGTCAAAAATTACATCACATCTCATATAAAGAAAAATGTGTGATTTTCATGCAAACTAAGAACTTCATTAATAATTCAGATTTTACTCACCATCAAATATAAGATGATTCTGAACTTACTATTTCTCCATTTAAAATAATTAAACTTTCATTAATGTGAATTATTGCTTTGCTCCAAATTTTCAAAATCATTAAATAAAAATATAAAGAAGGAACAAACATTTTCTCCAAATGACTCCTTTCATTCTGAAGCTTTGTTCAAAGCTCAGGCAAATACTATGAAAGACAAAAATAACACAAAATAAAATAAAGTCTTCTCTTTTTCTTTTAACTTAGTTTCCAAGTCAAATTTTGTAATCGCATTAAGGTTCACTGAACTTAATGTACACATTTTATATTAAAAAAAAATTATAATTGGTATCCTTTATACTCCAAATAAAGCATAGTAGAGCCTTAAATTACTTGCAACAATAGTTAGATCAGAAGGAAATAAATCCTTTTATATTACATAGTATTCTCTTGGCTAAACTCCAACTGTCAGTCTCACATCACCCCACTTCAGCTAACTGGGTGGATCATGTCTCTTGATGTTACATCAGTAGCCTGTGCTGGCAGAAGGGGGTACCCAGAGACTAGTGAACTCATGCACCAACTTCAGGGTCAGAAAGACCCTAGTCCCAATGGGTTCTGCAGAAAAGAAGGAATTTTTGCCCTAAACACAAGCAGTTTGTCCAATTCTTTTATCTTAAATATAGCTTTTGGTCAACTCTCCTTACTTTCTACTGATCAGGCCAATGGGAGAAATACCAGTAAAAAGGATATTTGCAAAGTTTTGTCCTTCAAGGCCAATGCATTCTGGATTATGAGAAGATAATACCCCCATCTTCTTTTCTAAGAAGCCCCCAGTGGTCTTCCCTCACCCATCCTTGCCTGGAGCTCAAGTCCCATTTTCCTTTTATTCACAGGACTGGTTTCTTAGATTATCACCATTACTACTACAAATCACACCTTTTACAATTTGTAGTATTAATGGTGATAATAATAAATCTTAAAACACCTAACTAATTCCAGTGAACTCTGGAATGTCAAGGTTGTGGAACACATGGTTGATGAACAGATAATGACTGAAAACAAGGTGATAAATTACTATGCAGATTGCTGAAGGCCTAACATTGTCTCAAGAGGAGGACATTTCATAACAGACCAATCCCATTTAAACAAATATGTGTGTGCCATTGTAGACATATAGGACTGCATCTGTACAATTTTGACAATAATCTGCTTCATAACAGTGACACCAAACAACCTAGACAAACACTCCTGAGGTCAAGGGTCATGGGAGGTGAGAATTAAGGTTGTTTTTGCTCTTTCTTGAATGCTGCATTGTTCCTGGATCTGTAAGCATAACTGTAGAGACTCCACCAATATAAACACAAAACTACCTAGTTATGAGCCTGTGTTTACACAGTCCAGATCAAAAGCACAGACACTCAACTTAGGCTCATTTGCATTTGCTGCCAAAAAGCCCTGATTCTTCTTTTGAGAAATAGCAGTAATTCATATTTTGATGCCACTTAATCCCAAGTAAATTTGTGAATTTTATAAAAGACCTCATATTCTTTACCATGTTGCCAGTATTTTCTTTTCTTTTCAGTGGCATTGTTCTTTTGTAAGGCACTGATTGTGTGGCAGATCATGGATCATTGTAGGGAGCACAGATGAAAAGCCTATTATTCCAAAGGATTAAATTACAATTCTTAGTGAACCACAGCCAAGCTATTTTTTTTCAAACCTGGGGAGGATTGGAAATAGGAAATGTTATGCCTTGAAAAGGGGGTGGGAACAGCTGAGTGGATGAGGAAGGATAACCATCCTCGTGTTATTAAATTATCTTCAAATAAAATCATGAAACAAATAAAAGATAAAGTCTGTAAAATATCCAAGGGATCAGGAATAATAAGCAACTGAGTTTATTAGAAGTAATGATGTCATGGGACGGGTTTTTATTAAATTAGAAAAATGAGTAAGGAAAAGACTAATAGATGTAAGCATATACATATGAATACACAGAAACTATTCAGATACCAACTTCACTTCAGCATCTTCAGGGTTCAAGGAATATGAGGGCAGAGGATCAAAGATGTGTAAATCACTGCTAGATTACATATGAGTCCTCTTGGAAAAGATGATAAAATGCAGTGGGAAAATAAAGTGAAAGGGAGTCTCTGCCAAGGGTACTTAGAGCAGGACAAGCAAATACTTTCCCAAAGGAGAAGTCACTTCTGTTTGATATCCCAAACACCAAGGAAGTATCATAAACACGGCTGGGGAGGGGGTGAGGATAAATATTTGGGGAAAAACTCTATTGAAAAAAGATGTTTTGAAACTCAAGTCCAATAGCATGCAGAGTCTGAAGGAGAAGAGAAACTGACAATTTAGCTGGGTGCTGTCATTACAATAGGGAGTCTACAGGATGTCACTGTGGTTTCTGCTAGTGTGTCACTGCAAGAATCAGGAACAAGCTCCACATGAAATGCTGTAATAAAAAGTTTGAAAATATGCACTGGGGATTTCCCATGTTTCAGGCACATATCAAGTATAATGGGAGATGCTTGGGGGAAAAAAGAGGATGAGATACAATCCATGCTCATTAAGAGTGCATTATTTTGGAAAAAAGAGGCACGCATCTGCTTGAAAATGGACAAATGCAACAAGGATATGTAAACAAAGGAAACTGAAGAACCACATCTTGCTTGCCTGGAGAAATTATGAAATGCTTTCTTGATTTGAATTGGGTCTTGAATTGGATCTTAAAGGATGAGTAAGAGTTGTCCAGGCACAAAGAAAACAGATGCAAAGGACAAGGTGCATGCAATTGAATGAGTTCTGGATGTGTGAACTGAGGGATCCAGCAGATGAGGTTGCAGGAACCTGATGGGGTCAGACTCGGAAGGGCCTTCTTCCTGTGCTGAGGGACTTGGCCTTAACCAAATGAGTGAAAGAGAACATCACCAATTTCAAACAGAGGGATGGCCTGATGTAATGTGTGTCTTAGAACCAAGGCTCTGGCATTAAGTGGAAGGGTAAAACTCAAGTTAGCATGTAGCAGTCTGGAGACCATCTCAAACAGGCACAGAAGGGAGAGGAGAAGATGGATTCCTTGGATGCTTTGGAGATGGTATAAATGACCTTCATGAGCTAGTATATATTAGGGGTGAGGAAGAGGGTAAGTTGAAGGGGACTCCAGCCTCTAAAATGATGATGACATGAACCGAGATAAAGAATACTGCAAAAGGAATACACCATTTATACCTACAGCAGGGCAACATGGGAGAGAGGGGGGTGTGGCGGAGGTTGGCAAATCTGTTGTTAAAATCCTTGTTTAGGAGGAGACTGCAACTCAGAGAATCAGCCAGAAATGCATCCTCACTCTGCTCCACCTTACTGTGTCCTTAAGGCAACTCAAGGGGTCATAAAACATTGTATTGGCATTTTACTTAATTTTTAACTATTAGAAGACTATATTTTAAAAACAGGCATTTCAAGCGTATCACATACCAAATGTCATCCAAATGTCATTGCATTAGAGACCCACAACATGTCTCTTTGTCTCACCAGATCCACTATCTAGAGGCAGCCCTCAGAGCACGTTTCGTTTCCTCTCATTACTTATAAATGGAATGGTATCCTGAGATTGCAAGGCAACTTTTTTAAAAAAACAAAACTATGTTTTTGGTTTTGTTCTTTACCATTTCCAACAGCTTGTCTTTATAATCAAGAAAATCCTAATACTCTGCAAACAATTAAAAAATCACAAGAAAAAACTGGCTGCTGAGCCTCATTTAAGATGGTAATTGTCATTTAAGCCCCAAATATTAATTTTTGGTGTTCAGCAAATTAGCCTTGTTTTTTTCATTGAATTTGAATAAATTTGAACAAGTGAAATATTTACTAAAAAATGCTCTTCCTATTTTATATATTGTTTTATATATTGTGATTCTTTTTAAGATTCTTTTTGAAAGAAACCTGTAAAAGCATAACCAATGAACAAAGACAATGGGGGGTGGGGGTATGCCTGGGAGGGAAGGGGGGCAATGGGGAGATATGTATACATGTAACACAATAAAAAAAAATCTAAAAAAACACACATTTCTTTAAAGACTGAATGTAAGTGTATTATACTACATCTATTTTTCTTGACTTACTTTGAGGTTGTCAAGCAAGTCTTCAATTTATTGGATACATTTAAAATTATAAGAACTCTCTTCACACACATCTCTTTTTTTTTCTCCATCTGAACTTAATATTTGTGTCAGACAATAACAGGAACAATCTGATTTTGGAGGACAGTAATCAACCAAAATGTGTCTCTTCTGTTTTTCATTTTGCTTGATTACAACATTAAAATTCAAGAATGGTTGAACTATTTTGAAGTCTGGGCTTTAAAAACACCTGTTTACTGATGTGGACATGTGTGAACTTTCCTATTTAACAATGATTGCAGCTTACTGTGTCATTTTCACACTCTCATTGCAAAAATAGTGGCCTGGACACGGCCTGGCAAAATACATTCAAAGGTTGTGGCTGCTGCTAAAATTTTCATGTGAAAATAAAAGTGTACATTAATATTAACTCTTATTTTATCAGTTTATTCACTCTCATATAAGCAACAATCAACTCCTCTGCCATACATAACTTTTTAATGTGCTATTTGAACTTCATCAACAGCTCTTGATTGGGTCTCAAGCACTAATCAGGCCCCTCACAAGGACCATCAGGGGCTTAAACATCTTGCATCCATCATGAAAAGTGAGATCATAATGACTAATCACATTAGCATAATTTAAAAATGCAGAGCGTGAATAGCATCTTCCCCAACATGTGCAGTAAAAACATATGCACAACAAGACTGCAGTGATTCGTTATGCCACTGACTTGTTTATATTATAACATATTTATATGCCCAGCAGAATGAAACTATAAAATTGCCATTAATGAGGAAAGAGGTTCTTTTTTAAAGTGAATTATAAGCATTCAGGATGAGTATATATTTAAAAAATTATTTTAAGGAAGGCAAATTGCTATCTTCTTATGTCCTCCTAGGACACTACAAAACCCAGTCTCACTGTAGATCTTTAGTAACCTACATTTT
>PVJN01034842.1:0-22497 GCA_004026805.1 Lasiurus borealis | reverse complement strand
TAATGTTCTCAGAGAGCTAAACTCTGGTGCCTTGCCACGTTTCAAATTCTTCCCTGTTTGCCGCAGTCCCTAATAATATCCTGGCCGTGTACCTTCATCTATATTCATGAGTGCGCAGATGCAGCCAAATTAGTGGCAGCAAAGCACATTTTACAGTGTAGAAAATACAATCTGGCTTCCTTTAAACATTTTTTTTTTTGACACACACACACACACAAAAAAAAAGTTTTATTAAAAGAAAAAGAAAAAAAAAAAAGAAAGAAAAAGGAAACCAGACATGTACATTGACCACCGCCCATCGGAGGAGTCTGTTACACATGCACAGCTGGCTGGCTGATGAGTGACAAATCAAAAGTCAGAGAGAAACTTCCCGATCATCTGAGCCCTCGCCGCCCGATTAGCAGAAGAGAAACGGGGCAGATGGAGGGAGACGCAGCAGTTCGGAGCGAACAGATGGCCACTGCGAACTTGATATATGAAATTAATAACACTTTCTCAAATACAATTAGTAGCACGAATACATTACCTGAATTTTCATAACTGTGAGCAAGCTGACATTCAATGGGGTTTTTCAGATTAACAGTTGAGGTGGCACTGATATTTGGAAGGAAATAAAAATATATAGCAACCGGAGAACCCTCTTGCTTTCTAGTGCCGCGGATCGGAACGTTGCGATATAGGAAAGAGGGATTTCAATGTGAAGAAGCTCCATATTTAAACGTCCCTGGTTAATATATATTTTTTTTCAAAGGCAGCCATTTGGACCTCATAATATATGAGATACTTAAGAGCCTTGCAGATGTATGCAGCACCTCTTACTGTAGATGGATTATTTTTTAGGAGGAAGTGAAACCATTAGACATTTCCCTACAGATAAACTTGGAGGAAAGGCAAATAAAAAGGGACTGGGCAGTAAAAACGTTCAAGATAAGAAAATCGAGAGGCTAGATTTTGTGTTTTTCAAATCTACGGATGGTGCAGTAATTCTAGGAAGGTGACTAAGCTCTCTCTGTGTCAACAGCCAATCTCTAGAATGGGTAAGATGCTTATGCGACACATCTTAATCAAAGCGTTAAGAAACTACTTTGATTCCCAGTCTGTGATAACGACACCCAGGATTATGCTAACTAAACCTCGGGGAAGCCAGGACCTCCCCCATCAGGGCAGTCGAGGTCTGTCCCTCATGCAGGCGTTTCTGCGGCTCCTGAGGAGGCATCTGTGCTTAAGGGAGCCCAACCCTGGCTCCCGCAGGAGGCCGAGGTGTTACGAGATGAGGCCACCACAGCAGCTGCTTGGGGACTGCACCAAAGGGTCCTTCCATGCTCATGGGTAACAGTTACCACAGATTCAAGGCCCGTGGGACAGTGGGCTTGAGTGTCTAGAGCAGCGGTTCTCAACCTGTGGGTCATGACCCCTTTGGGGGTCGAACGACCCTTTCACAGGGGTCGCCTAAGACCAGCAGAAAACACCTATTTCCCATGGTCTTTGGAACCAACACACCACTCCTCGGTGTAGCAAAGTGTAGCCATGTAGTTTACTGTTGTCATATGAAGACTGTTACCCATGCTACACCACGATTCAAGACAAAATTTCATTTATTTGTCATTAGAAATATTTCACAATATATAATTACATATTGTTTTTTGTGATTAATCCCTATGCTTTAATTATGTTCCGTTTGTAACAATGAAAATACATCCTGCATATCAGATATTTACATGACAGTTCATAACAGTAGCAAAATGACAGTGATGAAGTAGCAACGGAAATAATTTTATGGTTGGGGGCCACCACCCCATGAGGAGCTGTCTTAAAGGATCATGGCATTAGGAAGGTTGAGAACCGCTGCTCTAGAGAGATCCAAAACTGGTCTGATCCAGGAGAGAGCAAAAAGATCCAAGTACACAGCCACCTGCATTTTCTAGTATTTAAGGTGGCAGGAGGAGTCGCGCACGTCCCGGGAGGCAGATGAACACGAGCATGGCTGCTGCCACAGCTGGCGGCTCCAGAAACTGGCAGAGAGAAAAGGTCAGCTCACCTTCCCTTCCTTGGGAGGATTAGCTGTGGGTTTTCCAGTAAACACAGAAATCACGAAAAGAAGGCTGTTCCCTGTTAAGGCACTAACACTCTCCTGCTGGCAAGGGAGAGACCAGAGACCCAGGAGATCAAGACAGATTTCCCTCTCCTACACCATCCCGAAGACACACTTTACAAAACACCTGAGACGGGTATAGCTGGGGATATCGAGAAGACAGAATGAACCCAAAGCACTTGACGAGGTGTTAGATGACATTATTATTATTTTTTAAATATATATATATATATATATTATTGATTTTTTACAGAGAGGAAGGGAGAAGGATAGAGAGCTAGAAGCATCGATGAGAGAGACATCGATCAGCTGCCTCTTGCACATCCCCTACTGGGGATGCGCCCACAACCAAGGAACTTTCAGTCCGAAGACCGACGCTCTATCCACTGAGCCAAACCGGTTTCGGCAATGACATTCTTTTTTATGCGTTTTTATGAATTTGATTTTGTCGATGGAAGAACCTTTTAAAACTGTAGACAATTTTTACATGTTTGTTGAAGCCCAACTGATGACAATAGCCGGGAAGCAAAAATCTCAACAGATTGAGAAAAAGTTCCAGAAAATGCAAATTTTACACCTTAATTTTTTTAGACATGACAATCAAAGTGTTGCGGGAGGAAATGGTGTTCTTTCACACAGACTCTCAAAGAAAGCCTTCCTAGGGACCCACGAATGGGAGGCTGAGGTTTCCGGGGAAGATTTCCTCGGGGGGAAATAGAAAGCTGCACCCAGCTTAGCCATGTCTTGTCTCCTCCCCTCCCACTGTAGAAAATGGTCAGCCTCGTCTTCATCAGGCCTCAAACAGGACCAGTGTGTGGAAATTCTGTGCCATTGGTTCAGTCTGTCTTTCTGTGCCAATCTAGCTAGCTTAGTGTGAAACCAGTTGTAATCCTGCTGGTGCTTTGTGGGGTCTGGAAACAAGGACATTACTTTGATAGTCCAAAGGTATGTTATCACAGATACACACAAAAAAAAAGACAACAGCCAGGCTCAGTTGAGGTAAAGATTGACATTTGCTAGGGAAAAATGCTGGCCTAGGACATGACTCCCCACCGTGAACGGCTTTTCATTAGAAAGTTTTCATTTCGGACCATCCCATGTGGTCACTTCTGGTCTCTGAGGCTGTAAAGTGGTGAGGCCCTCCTAAGCTTGTCTGGTTTAGAATGTGGCTCCTTTTCTGTCCACAATTTGTGGTTTTAACTGTGAAGCCAGTTAGCAGTGAAACCTTAAATAAGCCACTTCCAAAACTTTATACTACCTAATGAGTATTCGTATCCTATATAATAAAAGCCTAATATGCTAAGTGTCCAGTCATCTGTTCAACCAATCAAAGCGTAATATGCTAATGATACGGTAAGGCTGCTAAATGACTTGCTATGATATGCACTGACCACCAGGAGGCAGACACTCTGACCTGTAGGGTACTTGCTGTCAGGGTCCAGCTGATCGGGACTGAGCGAGACGGGCAGGAGACCTCCCGTAGTCCCTCCCTGGGTAGCCAACCGCCCGTTTCAGCCTGGTCTGAACCCTCTCACAATCCGGGACCCCTTGGGGGATTTTGGTGAGCCAGTTTTGGCCTTTTCCTGCAGGCTACACCGAGAGACCCAACTGGTGCGTGAATTCATGCACCGGGCCTCTAGTAATTACGTATGAGTAATATTTCTTGAATGTGTACTACCTACCAACTACAGTTCAACTCAGTTAATTTTCACAACAATGCTGTGAAGTAAGTACTCTCATCACTCTTTAAACATGAAGAAACCGAGTTTTGGATGATTAACTTGCCAAAATCCATACACAGCTGTTGGTAGTAACATTTAATGAGGGCTTACGATGAGCCAGGTACTAAACTAACTCAGTGATTGGCAAACCTCGGTTTGTGAGCCACATGTGGCTCTTTGGCCCCTTGAGTGTGGCTCTTCCACAAAACACCACATCCTGGGCGAGTTTATTTAGAAGAAGTGGCGTCAGAAGAAGTTTAAGTTTAAAAAGTTCGGCTGGGCCTTCCTTCATTCCTCACCACCCCCTGGTGGTCAGCACACGTCATAGCGAGCAGTCAATCTCCCGGTCGAACTCCCACGGGGGATAATTTGCATATTAGGCTTTTATATATATAGATGTCTGGATGTTCTATGGTTCCCTATAAAATGTAGAGACTCCACAGATATTTAATCAACCTTTGCATAATAGTAAACATCCATTTTTTATAATATATTTTATTGATTTTTTACAGAGAGGAGGGGAGAGAGATAGAAAGTCAGAAACATTGATGAGAGAGAGACATCGGTTAGCCGCCTCCTGCACACTCCACAGTGGAGATGTGCCCACAAGTAAGGTACATGCCCTTGACCGGAATCAAACCTGGGACCTTTCAGTCTGCAAGCCGACGCTCTATCCACTGAGCCAAACCGGTCTCAGCAACATCCCTTTCTTCACATGCCTTCCTCTAGAGAGGAAATCAGGAGCACAGCTGATTTTTGTACATTTTTTCCCATCAAAGCCTACACATCCTATGAGGAGGCTAGGTATAAATGTTTTCAACCTGACCCTGAAGTTTCTGGTGCGACTGAAAGGACATTTAGGCTACCTAGTGTTGATGCTTCTTCTACAGAAAACACTCAACTGATTAACAGTCCTTTCTAGCTGTCAATTTTGCTATTGACAAAGCTCACAGTAATAAACTACCATCTATCCCAACAGCTAACAATATGGGAAAAACGATCTACACGAGGCGGCACAGTCATCAAAATCTCACACTCATACAGTCATTTAGGCTTCACAACAGACCTAAATCTGGAAGTGTGAAAGTGTGGATTTCTTACTGTTCCCAGAAGAAAATCAGCAAATCATGCGGTTACCTCTACCTTGTTTAAAGGGGTCTTCTTACAGCCGATTACATACTATTTACACACCAAGTTCTGCTTGTGTCTCTGATACATCTGATTCATTTAAAGAAAGAACCACCACTTCTAAGATTTCAACCAAATTGTTCTCTTAAGTCATCCCTGATGCCCTGGGCTTTAGATCTTTCTTTTCCTCATCCCAGGAAATATCAGTTCATTGTTGGCTTTTTTTCATGGCGTTCCACTGATATCATGTATAAAATTGGTCTTTTCCGTTCCTGCCTTGGTTAACCTATTAAACTCTTTAGGTATCATGATTACCTTTTAAAACTCTTTTCTGGCGATAATTTTTATTTTAATCCTTGCTTCTACTCTTCTATGCCTCCCTCCCAGCACATAAACAAAGATTGTCTACTTCCTTCACAACCTCCACCTGCTGGGTCCAAATACCCTCCTTCCCTTCTGTTTATTTCTCTGTTGAAAATAAAATCTGTTGTATTTCAAATTAGTGTTTTAAGTCCCCGAGTTTACACTTAAAGGGCATAAATAACTCTTATCTCTAACCTCTGCCAGACTCTTCCTCTTTTTGGAGTTCAGTTTCCTTGTCTGTAAAACCAGGGGTGAGAAGAGCTGTGTCGGTCTGTGTCAGCAGAGACATTACGTTACCCTACGAAGCGTAGGAAAGCCTGTCTTTTTGGGGGTCAAGGGCATGATTACGGTTATTTATCATAAGAATAGGTGATCGCTGTCACCTGTCACGCCCTGAGCACTGTGGCTCTCCGCACGCTACACGTAAAATGGGATCCTGACATGAGGCAGCGGCCAGTTTCGTCTTGTTTCCTAAGCGGTAGCTGTCAGACCCTGTTTCCCCAAAAGTAAGACATCCCCCGAAAATAAGACCTACTTCCAGTGTTGCCTCTCTCTGGAATATAAGGCATCCCCCCGAAAATAAGACCAACCCGATCATAAGGCCTCCCCCGAACATAAGGCCTCCCCGGAATAGAAGGCCCTGAAGCTACCGTCAGGCGGCTGACTCCTGATTTAAAGGGACCTCGTCCTGCCTGAACAGCTCCGGCTGCGCTGCGGCCAATCAGTGAGCTGGTGTGTGATGACGATGACTACCGCACCGTAGACAGGTCATACATTTCCTTTTTTTTGTTTTTTGTTCAACAATAAATGTGTACCGTCTTCTTCTTCATGGAAAAATAAGACATCCCCTGAAAATAAGACCTAGCGCCTCTTTGGGAGCAAAAGTTAACATAAGACACTGTCTTATTTTCAGGGAAACAAGGTAGCAGCACCATGGAAAGCCCGGTTGGGAGAAGAGAATGCAGCTGACGCACCAGGAGAGTCACGGACGAAGATGTAAGTGAAAATGCCTTTATGACACCCCAGAAGACAAGCAAAGGAACTAGGCCAGGGTCAGGCATCAGAAAAGGAGTTGACCCCCCACCCCACCCCCCCAAAAAAAGACAAAGGAAAGTTAGCACTCAGTCACCAGAAAAATAACTCTTCCTTTAGTAAGGCATTTCCTCCGATTGTAAGTTTAGGGCCAACAGGACAAAGTCACACGCAAATCCAAGGTCAACCAGCAAGGTCAGGGTCAGGGTTAAAGGGCGAAGCACGGAAGGGAGTAGGAGCTGAGAGTCCTGAGGGTCTTTCTCCCTCCCCGGGAGCATCACTCTCAGTGCACAGGCAGAGACAGACCCATTGTAGTTTTAGCTAAGCTCCCTGTTACACCAGCTCTCACCAAAGCAGCGGTTCTCAACCTTCCTGAGGCCACGACCCTTTAAGACAGCTCCTCATGTGGGGGTGACCCCCACCCATAAATGATTTCCGATGCTAATTCATAACTGTCATCTTGCTACTGTTATGAACTGTTATGTAAATATCTGATAGGCAGGATGCATTTTCATTGTTACAAATGGAACATAATTAAAGCATAGGGATTCATCACAAAAAACAATATGTAATTATATATTGTGAAATATTTATCTCTAATGACAAATAAATGAAATGTTGTCTTGAATCGTGGTGTAGCATGGGTAACAGTCTTCATAGGACAACAGTAAACGACATGGCTACATTTTGCTGCACTGAGGAGCGGTGTGTGGGTTCCTAAGACCATGGGAAATAGGTGTTTTCCGATGGTCGTAGGGGACCCCTGTGAAAGGGTCGTTCGACCCCCAAACGGGTCGAGACCCACAGGTTGAGAACCGCTGCACCACAGCCTGCCTCACCAGAGGGGCCTGTGCTGTCACTCACTCGGGGAAAACATGAAATGCACGGTTTTCCCTCCACTTTTCTCGGTGGACAACATATAAGAGGCTGACAACAGCTGCTCTAGAAGCACAGACTGTTCTGATCAGGCAGAATTCCGGAAAAGGATTTTCTAGCAGCGCCCTCGGCGGCCCGGCTCTGCCTCCTGCTCCACCGTGTTGGGGGGCACAGCCCCAGGGACCCCCTGCCTCCAGCTCCCCCTCCTGCGGCTCCTCCGCCTCCACCTGCACAGCCACCTGCACAGCCACCTGCACAGCCACCTGCACACCTGTTCCCCCTTCACTCCTGAGGGCCCCGCCAGGAGCGCCCCGTTCCCAGAAGGACCCCCCTAAGTGGAGGCTGCCCCCCCACCCGGCAGCGGCCTCGGCGCCCACACTTACCTGTCTCTTCTCTCGGGGCTTCATTTCCACCTGGACGTGCAGCTCCGAGGGCCGGGCTTCGGCCACGAGCTGGTGGAGGAGCCGCTGAGGCGGAGCCGCTGGCAGATCCGCACCCGCCGTCCTCCTCCAGGAGGGGCTCCCCAGGTGAGGCCACACTCAGCGCGGCCGCCAGGCCTGGGAGAGACCGGCCCGGCCCCGGGGAGCTGCAGGCCGGGTCTCCCCGCAGGCCCCCGGCTCCCTGGCTTCCTGCAGAACCACTTCCGGGGCAGGAGGGGCCGCTCATCAGGAAGAGGGGCCACACCTGCTTCCCCTCTGCACCTGCCTCCCCTCTGCCTGGAGCCTCTCCCAGGCACTGGCCGAATGGAACAATGATGCTTTTTGCAGCAAAAATAAATAGATAGATAGATAGATAGATAGATAGATAGATAGATAGATAGATAGATAGATAGAATAAGAATTTTCTATTTCCCCAAATAAAAACTGGCACCGTTGCTGAGACCGGTTTGGCTCAGTGGATAGAGCGTCGGCTTGTGGACTGAAAGGTCCCGGGTTCAATTCCGGTCGGGGGCATGTACCTTGCTTGCGGGCACATCTCCACTGTGGGGCGTGCAGGAGGCGGCTGATCGATGTCTCTCTCTCTCATAGATGTTTCTGACTTTCTATCTCTCCCTTCCTCTCTGTAAAAAATCAATAAAATATATATTTTTTAAAAATCGGCACAGTTACTTCTTTCGGAAGTTTGATTGATTAAAGTTTTTTATTGTTCGATAAAATAAATAAACCGTTTTGAATTCAAGAATATGTGTGTACAAATCCACATTGGAAAATGGGTGATTGGAGTGGACCACTTTAAAGCTAAACAAAACGATGTAACTTCTCTATACCAAGGAAAGGTAGTTAATATTCCTCGACTCGTTTTGAAATGAGGGCGTGGAGGTTTCGTGTGATGGAGTGAATCAAACCTGGTCATACAGCGTAAGAAACAGAGCCGGGGTTTAAACTCCAACCTTAACTTTCAGCTCTTTGCTCCGGCAGCTTTCACTCAGGCCGTAATGTGTTTAGAAAGATGCATCCTTGTCCAACTCTCAACTTGCATGTGCTTAGCACATCAGTCATGAGCATGAAACAGACATAATGAATATCAGCAGAATCAATGACCATCCATCTCTTCTTTACATCTCTCCTCCCCACCCCCTACCTCCTCACATTTAGAAAGAAGACACGTGCCTTCCTCCCTCCCTCACTATTTCTCTCCCTTCCCTATGTTTTTCCTTCCTTTCTTTCTTCCTTCCTTCCTTCCTTCCTTCCCTCCTTCCTTCCTTCCTTCCTTCCTTCCTTCCTTCCTTCCTTCCTTCCCTCCTTCCTTCCTTCCTTCCTTCCTTCCTTCCTTCCTTCCTTCCTTCCTTCCTTCCTTCCTTCCTTCCTTCCCTCTTTCCTTCCTTCCATTCTTCCTTCAAAGTTTGCTCTTGGGTTTGTATGGACAGTGGTGCTGTGTACACCAGAAAGAGGATTCACTCATTGACGCCTTAGCTAAACCATTCGCTACATATTAAGGCCCGTCACCCTTACCGGTCCCTGTCTGCGGCACGTCACCGGGCCTCCTAGGATGTGTATGCCCACGGGCAGGCGTTTCTTTTGTTCTATGTCATCGGAAAAGGTTCCAAAGGCTTGAGGTTGGGAGGAAAGGACAGAAACAGAATCTCAGTTCAAATAATCCCAGAGTCCCTCCATGAAGAAGCAGCTGAGCTGATTCTTGCTGAGTGTTAAGATACAGGCAGGCTCCTAAACACACGTTCTGGAACATCCGTGTGGGAAGGAGGTGGCCAGTACCCATATTCTCCGGCGTATAAGACGGCGTTTTAACCCAGGAAAATCTTCTCAAAAGCCGGGGTCATCTTTTTTTATTTATTTTTTATTTTTTGGTGTAGTGTTCCTTGTAGGAATATATCACAGCTTATTATCACGTCTTATAGGGCGGGCATATCCCAAACTCTGTATTTTAACTGGAAAAGTTGGGGGTCATCTGATACACCGGAAAATACGGTACCCAAGGCCAGGCCGGCTGGCGTGGTGTGTTCCACTCCCCATCACAGGTCGCTGCCATTTGCCTCCCCCCACAAATCCCCCCCCCCTCGGCCTCTGCCTGGCGGGGGGTAAGGCCTGCACTTCAGGGGACTTCACCCTTCCCCACCCCCTTCACTCAGGGCTCAGCCAGGCTGGCAGGAGCTGCGCGGACCAGGTTCTGCCTGACCTGCAGACTTTCCCTGCATCCGTCAGCAGATAAGACGTTCTGACAGGCCTGGCTGGGGGGCAGAGGGGAGACACACACACACACACACACACACACACACACACAGTGCCCTGTTACCCCAGCAGTGCCCAGGGAAGGAGCCAGGGCCGATGGGAGGCAGCTCAGAGCAGCCGGGCAGACGGGGCGTCTGCGCTCAGAAGGAAGGCGACGCAGTCCAGAGCCCCTCTCCCCGCCACCTGCTTCTTCTCACTGTCACCCCGGGCCGGCCCAGCCGCCGGACACAAAGCAGGCCCCCCAAAGTATGCCAGGAACTCCCGGGACCACCGGGGCACGCACACAAACACTCGGGGTTTGACACTTCCCAGGGCAGCCTGCCAGGCTTATCGCAGGAGGGGAGCGGGCGGAGGGGCCTGGCTCCTGTCCGCGGCCGGCGCTGGGCCTGAGAGCCGGCTCTGCCCTCCGGGCGGCGGGGGAGGCGGGCTGCGCTGTCCCAGGACCGGGAGGAAGGGCAGTTACAGGGGCGATGGAAGGAAAGGCCAGAGTTTCCGTGGTCCCTGGATGGGGAGGGCCAGGAGGAGCCCACCTTCTTGCTTTTCGGGCTGAATGCACTGGGAGAGCCCCACTTTGTAAGGACCCCGCACCCGTAACGAAGGCTTTTCTGCAAACCGGGCTCTGAGCAATTCTGACGCCCAGCCCCACCCTTTCCTGAGGCCTTCCTTTCTCTGCTGTGAGCCTCACTGGGGATTCTAAACAGCACACCTTGCTACCGTTTCCCCGAAAATAAGACAGTGTCTTGTATTAACTTTTGCTCCCAAAGATGCGCTAGGTCTTATTTTCAGGGGATGTCTTATCTTTCCATGAAGAAGGATACGGTACACATTTATTGCTGAACAACAACAAAAAAGGAAATGTATGACCTGTCTACGGTCCGGTAGTCGTTGTCATCACAAACCAGCTCACTGATGGGCCGCAGCGCAGCCGGAGCTGTTCAGGCAGGGCGAGGTCTCTTTAAATCAGGAGTCAGACGCCTGACGGTAGCTTCGGGGGCCTTATATTCCAGGAGGCCTTATGTTCGGGGGAGGTTTTATTATCGGGGAGGTCTTATTTTCGGGGGGGTGCCTTATATGACAGCGAGAGGCAAACCTGGAAGTAGGTCTTATTTTGGGGGGATGTCTGACTTTCGGGGAAGCAGGCTAAGCTTCCCTGAGTGTGTTAACGTGGATCTTGTCTATCTGATCCTCAGTAGTACTCTGTGAGGTGGGTCCTCTCACCATCCCTGGTTTCTTAGATGAGAGAATCAAGGCACAAAGAATCCGGCCAAGGTCAGAGGGCGAATGCGTGACAGAGCAGGGATGTGCGTCTATATTGATAGTCACCCTTCTTACTGTGGTTTTACAGGGACATTGACCTCCTTTCTCAGGTTCTCTGCTGGCTCAACTACTGTTTTTGTCTCTAAGCCTTTCCCCTCCTCTGCCTTCATCCTGCTGTCTTTTCTCTAGGTTTCCCTCTCCCCAGACTGATTTTCTCCCAACGGCAACAGTTCTAATACGTGTCGTTTCAGGTTGCAATATAGGTTAGCTTGTCGATGTTACACAGCATATGCCCTCCACCAGGTTATATATATATATATATTTTTTTTTTTTTCCAGGAGAATCATCTACCTGTACCTCATGCTTTATACTTCTGTAGAAATGCTATACAGTTTCAAGCTTGGGGTCCATCACAATAAACCCTCATATCTCACATGGGAACGTCACCGCTCAGATGTGGCTTTCGACAATCGCACGATACCCATGCATTCCATTCTTTTTTTTTTATAATTTTTTACAGAGAGAAAGGGAGAGGGATAGAAACATTGATGAGAGAGAGACATCCATCAGCTGCCTCTTGCATGCCCCCTACTGGGGATGTGCCCGCAACCAAGGTACGTGCCCTTGACCGGAATCGATCCTGGGTCCCTTCAGTCCACAGGCTGACGCTCTATCCACTGAGCCAAACCTGTTTCAGCTGTCCTGTTTTTTTTTAAGTTATTTCAGTAGATCTCTCTCCTCACTGCCTGAAGGTATCATCCAAGAAATTTTAAAATCACTCTTATGTAGGTTTTTAGCTTAAAGAATAGGCAATTGGTCCAATGACATTATTTAGAAAGTACAGTAACCAAAAAATAATGTTCGTGCTATCACAAATAAGCTGTGAACTTTTGAAGATTGGGCATTGTAACATGTATGAAAGATAAAAGACTTAGAGAGGTCCCACCAAGGACTCATGAGAATCCTCAGAGAGGGGTCTTTATCTTAGGAAAAACTTTGGTTCAATGATTCCAAATAACGTGTACATTATTCAGAGCAAAAATACATTTGAGTGTTCAGTCAATCGGTGTCTGCTGGTTGCCGATTCCAGACTAGAGATCTTCATTTCTCATTGGCACTAAAGAGCATTATATGAACCAGAGGGGAAAAAATACCACATGCATCTTTCCAGCCATGAAGATGGAGAACATTAGACTTGAGGGTTTTCTAGATTATTAGATGGTTTTAGATGACCATCTCAGAGGAGGAAATAGATTCTGTATCCTGGCGAGAGAGCGTGGAGTGAGATGTAAAGAACTTTGTGTGACAGACTGATTAAACACTGCAGCAAATTAGCAGGGAAGCTTATGGAATCGCCATCTGCGGAGGTATTTTAAAAATGGAATTGACAATTTTCTTCTTTGGATGGTTTCGGAAATGCCCCTCCTGGCAAGGACATGGACCAAATGGGCTCTCAAATCCTTTTTTTTTTTTTGGGTTTTCTGCTCCGAAGAGTCTTTCTCTGCGGTTCTGGGAAGTGTTTACTTCCAAAGTGGAATGTGGAACAGAATGCCTTTAGCTAAGGTGGTGCGTGCGTGCGTGTGTGTGTGTGTGTGTGTGTGTGTGTGTGTGTTCATGGATTTAGGTAGAAGAAAGAGCAGGGAACAGTGTGTGAGTTGAAAAACAAAACTGTCATTTTCTAACCAGGCACTGTGACCTATGCCAAACAAACAGGACTTGATCAGACTTTGTAAGAGCTTCCACATTCCTAACTACTGCCTCTCTGTCTACTCTATGCTCACACGTCTAATGTAGGCCCGGTCTCCTGTCTCGCTTTCAGTTCTTTTTCCCTCTCACACCTTCCCTTTCCCAAGGCAACTGTATGATCCCGTGAGAAATCTGCCTCCACAGCCCTAAATCATTTTCTGGGTTCCAGACCCACATTCTAACTTCCTGCCAATTTATCCATCTGAGAAGAATCGGGCAGCAAATTCAACCTGATATGTCCTAGAGACGGAAGAGCTCATTGAAGAGAAAAGGGTGCTTTTATTTTTTATTTCTTCCCAATGTTTAACTTATTGATTAGAGAGGGAGAAAGGAAGAGACTTGGATTTGTCGTTTCATTTATGATGCCTTCATAGGTTGCTTCTGATGTCTGTGCCCTGAACCCACAATGTTGGCATGTCAGGGCGATGCTCTAGACCAACTGAGCTACAGGACCAGGGCCTACTTTTATTTTTTTCATTTTTTAAAAATACATTTTATTGATTTTTTACAGGGAGGAAGGAAAAGGGATAGAAAGTCAGAAGCATCTATGAGAGACATCGATCAGCCGCCTCCTGCACGCCCCCTACTGGAGTTGTGCCCGCAAGCAAGGTACATGCCCCTGACCGGAATCGAACCTGGGACCTTTCAGTCTGCAGACCGACACTCTATCCACTGAGCCAAACTGGTCTCGGCCTACTTTTAGATCCTGATCCCCGCCCTCCCTTTCTACAGCTTCTCCTGTAGAAACTCTACCCACGCGCCATCCCAGTAGCTCTTGCCCCCCATATTCGCTCTCTGGTCTCTTATCTCTTCAGCCCCATTGCCAAGTGACACCACCCCCACTCAGGATCAGTCACAGAATACGGTGCCTGACCCCTTCTCTGGCCCTACACCACTCCCCCAGTTTGTAGCTCTGTGAGTTCATTTGCTTTCTTTAAGCTGCTTATTCCTTTTGACTTACAGTGTTTCTTCTGCTTTGAATAACCTTCCAAATCTGACGGTGGAATTCAACCTCTACAATGGGACTCATATTTCCAGTCTCAGCTCATCTTCTTAGAAAGTCTCACCCAGTCCTCCCTGCTGTCCAAGGACCCACAGCACATTCTTTCTATGGCTACAGAAAAGGCATAGAGCATACGGGGTGTACCCTTAGTATCTTGTCTGCCCTGATGAAGGACAACCTATAAGTGCCTCAGTTTTCCCAGCTCTAAAAAATGGGAATAAAAATAATATTTTCCCTTAGGAGTGAGAATGAAAATACTCCATTGGGTGCTGGGAAGAATAAAGAGGTGACTGGTCCCTATAATTAAGGAGCTTATAGTCAAATAATTCTAAGAATATTTGCAATAATATTCAAGTAACTGTAATAAGCTGTGGCAGTGTATTCATCATCTCCATCATCATCATTATCACAACAGAACTTCTTTTAGTACTTCTCATCCTGCCCAGCATTGTTATATCTCAATGAATCATTTGGTAGATATATACTAGTAGATACATAGTAAAAAAGTCATAACAATTAGGCAAAAAGAAAAAAAGGTAATTTACATTTGTTGACCTTTTTTCCTATCAGAGCAAGATAATTCCCTCCAGCACATTCTTAAACAGACTCCTGCCAGGTTTCATGAAAGATTGTCCTACAATTTGTAAGACAGAAGTTCTAGGAATTTGTTTTTTCTACTCTTTGACCAATCATTTCAACGCACACGCGAAAACACACACACACACACACACACACACACACACACACACACACACACGCAGTAATTTTATTTTTAAAGAAAGGCTGTTTTTGTTCAGTAATTATGCTAAGTATTCATAGTTAGTTATTTATAGTTAGTTAAACTTATAGTTTCTAAGATTTTTCCTAAGATGCTATATCATATTTACTCCTTTATTCTTCTAAGACATTAATCCTAATTAGCCAAATCACAGTTATATTTGAATCTATTTGTATCTTCAAATTGTCTTGCATTTATTTAAAGTTCTGTGGCAAACTCTCAAAACCTTAAATAGCAATTGATGTGGTGTATTCTCAGAATAGAAACAATAAAAGTGGTAAGAAGTGAAAAAAGAATATAAAATAACGATGCCTTGTATCAATTTACTATCTTATGTACAAAGCACTTTTTAAAAGATATTTTATTGATTTTTCACAGAGAGGAAGGGAGAGGGATAGAGAGAAACATCGATGAGAGAGAGACATCGATCAGCCGCCTCCTGCACACCCCACTGTGGAGATGTGCCTGCAAGCAAGGTACATGCCCCCAGGCGGAATCGAACCTGAGACCTTTCAGTCCGCAAGCCAACGCTCTATCCACTGAGCCAAACCAGTCTCGGCTTAAAAATGTATATACTTTTATTTATTTTAAAGAGAGGAAGGGAGGGAGATAGAGATTGAAACATCGCTGAGAAAGAAACAGATCCGCTTCCTCCTGCACCCCCCTACTGGGGATGGAGCCCGCCACACATGGGGGAATGGAACTGTGACCCCCTGGTCCCCAGTTTCCACCGCTCAGCCACCGAGGCACACTGGCTAGACTGACAAAACACTTTTCCATCAATTTTAACCCAATAACATGGAGAGGGAGCTCTCAAACCAATATACAAGATGAATATCGTCTACTGTTCAATTTCCCTCCAGAAATCTCGGAGGAAGTGCCACATTTGATATCAACATACCATTTCTTAGTAAGCCCCCAAATTTATTTTTTCCTGCCTCACGGGAACAGATCACTGTGTTTTGTTTCTGTTTTGATTGTTTTGTTTTTTGGGTTGAGCTCCAGAGGAAGAAGTTGGCTTGAGTTTAGAGGCCATTTGCATGAAAAAAAACAGTATCTTTAAACACTGGATTCACACTCCTGCACCGCGGGGTGCCCACACTGTGGGAGCCACAGGGAGGAGACAAGGCCTGAGCAGAGACAGTCTCTCAGGTCCTTCTCATCCTCGGGCACATTCCATGGAGGGCGGGGTAGAGAGCCCAAGTGTTTCTTAGTTCCCTCTCTGCCTCTGTTGCGGTGACAGAATGCACCGGAGAACCATCAGCCAGCACTCCGAGGGAGGAAAGTTTAGCCTTTATTTCGCAGATCTGCTAGTCCAGGGGAATTTTGGATCCAAAGCCTGAACTGAACTCATAGGGAGACTCTGGCCTATATATTTCCTCCCGAGGGTCCCCCCAGCTCTGCCCAAGTCAGCTGTGGCAGGGCCCCGGGTTAGGCTCTGCAGCTCCCCACAAGTCAGTCACAATGGGGAAGTCAGACTCAAGTTTTAACCAGATACTGAACTACATTGCAAGCCCCTCCCCTCCCATTTTCCTTTCATTATCTCAGTCTCTCTTTCTGCTGCTGATTCTTTTTCCTCTTTCTTTCAGTGAGGTCTGAGGGGATAGGCCTACAGCTGAATATATTTAAGTCCCCAAAGACTCAGGACACTATTATTTTACCACATTGAGTCTCTTAACAACCAGATGAAGTAGCTAGTCGTTATAATCTTATTGGAAAAATGAAAACATACTAAAGTTGAGAGTGGGGTTGCCAGATTTAGTAAATAAAAAATATAGGATGCCCAGTTAAACTTGAATGCTAGATAAATAAAGGAATAATTTTGGAGGAGAAGTATGCCCTGTATATAATCTTTGGGTCATTCTTGTGCTAAAAATATTTTTTGTTCATCTGAAATTCAAATTTAACCGGGACTCCTGGATATTAAAAGCAGCAAGAGAAAAATAGTTAGGTACCTACAATTGTCAGCTGATTTCTCAGCAGAAACTATGCAGGCCAGATGGGAGTGGCAAGAAATATTCAAAGAGATGAATAGCAAGAACCTACAACCAAGATTACTCTATCCATCAAAGCTATCATTCAGAATTGAAGGGCAGATAAAGAGCTTCACAGATAAGAAAAAGCTAAAGGAGTTCATTAGCACCAAACCAGTATTATATGAAATGCTGAAAGGTACTCTTTAAGAAGAGGAGGAAGAAGAAAAAGGTAAAGATAAAAATTATGAACAACAAACATATCTATCAACAAGTGAATCTAAAAGTCAAGTGACTACAAAATCTGATGAACAGAATAAACTGGTGAACATAATAGAATCAGGGGCACAGAAAGGGAGTGGACTGACAATTCTCAGGGGGAAGAGACTGGACAAAAATCATACACCTATGAATGAGGACAGTGGAGGTGGGTGGGTAAGGGCAGAGGGTAGGGTGGGAACCAGAGAGAGGAGAGCTATGGGGGGGGGGGACAACTGTAATAATCTGAACCATAAAGATTTATTTAAAAAAAGACAGACAATAAGTTAACACTCAGATTTGAGCTGCATTAGTCCATTCTTCACAAGCACTAAATGTCCCTTTGGGTTATACTTTTAAAGATAAAACAGTGAATTTGCTTTCAGAGAATGGCGTGAAAGCCAGGAAAAACTGTGAATACAGTGAAAGTTTTTGCTGCTCAGATGACATGGAAAAATGTCTAAACCCAAAAGAAGAAGAAGAAAGGTCACATCTATGTGCCTAGAACATGGGACTTGTTTCCCCATGACATCATTAATAGCCAATGAGAACGTTCTCCTGGTATTCAGCTTTCTGACCCCATTGGCATTGATCGCATTTTATTGCTATTGATAGCATTTTATTGCGGCTATATATCCCGCCAGCACCAAGATAGATGGTTTCTGACTCAGAATATCTAAGTGATGCTTTCACGGGGGGAGCACAAGGTTATGTCATTTTGACTCTGCCCTGTTACCTGGCAGGCCATTTCGGGCCTGGACCTTGACACTGTTTTCCAGGAATAAGAGTCATCGAATGTTTACTCTGGCTGGAGTGGGGTTTGTGGTCAGGCACCTACGAGAAGGAAAATGAGACATTCCTGTGGATGGAGGGTCTGAGGTTAATCAGGACAGGTTTTAAGAAACGGGATAGTATGTGCTGTGGGCTACACTAGGCATTGTAAGAGATGAGAAAAATGGCAGAACAGACCAAGGTCTGCCTGTTACAGGTCTTTTGAGGACTTAAAACATCCCTCAACTGCTCTCACCGATGGGCAGGGTGAGGGGCTGACATATGTGATATATATTTTTTAAAAATATATTTTATTGCTTTTTTTACAGAGAGGAAGGGAGAGAGACAGAAAGTCAGAAACATCGATGAGAAAGAGACATCGATCAGCCACCTCCTGCACGCCCCACTTTGGAGATGTGCCCACAAGCAAGGTACATGCTCCCGACCGGAATCGAACCCGGGACCTTTCAGTCCACAGGCTGACGCTCTATCCACTGAGCCAATGGAGCAGCTTCAGCACTTTATCTTAAGTGTGGATCATTAAGGAAGCATCCCCAAAGGGTCAGGTGGTTGGAACAGCTGACATCAAGGCAGCTGTTTAATCATGAAGCCGATAAAGAACAGCCTCGTGATTTTTGAGTTTAGGCCCCAAAGGAAGCACAACTGGGATAATTATTAGCTCTATGAACCTAGAAAATGTTCCTCTTTAAGCCTCAGTTTCCTCATCTCTAAAATGGGAAGAAATATAACCAAAAAAATAAATAAAAGTGCTTATTATGTAATAAAAAACAATAAAAGAAGCTATTGTTATTCATTTAAAGCTATTTTAGCCGAAACCGGTTTGGCTTAGTGGGTAGAGCGTCGACCTGCAAACTGAAAGGTCCCGGGTTTGATTCCGGTCAAGGGCATGTACCTTGGTTGTGGGCACATCCCCAGTAGGGGGCGTGCAGGAGGCAGCTGATCGATATCTCTCTCTCATGGATGTTTCTAACTCTCTATCCCTCTCTCTTCCTCTCTGTAAAAAAAATCAATAAAATGTATTAAAAAAATAAAGCTATTTTAGTAAGAAGAATGAGACTTTTGATTGTTTGTCAACTCTTTTTTTCACCAATCATTTAATGGATGTTTTGTGACACTGTTCTGGTCACTGAAGAATGAGACCTTGTAAGAATAGGTTCTTTCCCTGGCACTTCTTCTCCCATATCCTTCTGGTCCCATTGGTTACTCCCAAACCAAATTGTAGAAGCAGCCCAGTTGGTGTGGTTCAGTGGTTGGGGATTGAACCATGGACCAAGAGGTCACTGGTTTGCTTCTTGATTTGGGGCTCAATTCCCAATAGGGGGCGTGCAGGAGGCAGTCAATCCATGTTTCTCATCCATGTTTCTATTTCTCTATTCCTCTCCTTTTCTCTCTTTCTATATAAAAAAAAAATCAATAAAAACAGTTAAAAAATGTAGACGCATACATAAGATTATAAAGTATGTTATAGTATTAAATGTTATTTCTTATGCCCATAAATACATACTTCATTTACATTAATGAATACGTACACAAGTATGTGGGATAAGTGTCCTATTTTTTAAATAACAGATGAGAAAACTGAGGCACATAGCGTTTTTATAGCATATCCATGTTAGGGGACAGCAGAGCTGGGTGTGCACCTAAGTTTGCATGACTACAAAGTCCATTTCCTTAACTACGACAGTCAGTGGACAATGGCTAATAGCGTTGAATAGAGGACTCAGCACCCTGATGTGCAGAAGAAGGCAAGGCCACGCCTATTGTCATTTTTGCGATAACTGAAAGTTATCTTATCTCGTGTCCAGTCTGAAAAGGCAAAGTCAATGCTTACATCAGAGTGCCATTTCACCAACTCCCCGGATCCTTCCACCAGTACGCATTCATGAACATTTATGTAACCGGTAGCTCTCGTGGCTGATGTGCTCAAAATCAAATGGCTAATGAACGAAGCCACGCTCGCTAAAAATAATTTTTGCCAAGACCGCATGGTCATTCTCATGAGCTATTTTATAGCACGTGCACTTACAAAGAGCAGGAAGGAAATAAAGAGACAGAGTTCTTGAAGTCAAATTAAAAATCAGCATCAACAAAGGCCAATCAGGAGCCTTCATATTGTATTTTAATCCGACAGTATTTTTTTTAACCAAAGACAGCAGAACAATTTATCCATGAGTAGCTATTCTTAAACATCCCCCACAGTGCATTTAGCTTTAAACTTTTCTAATGGGAAACTGAGTCACAAGAGGACTAACACTTTCTCTGATCTTCAAAATATGACGTTAAATCCATAAAAACAGACTTGGGCTAAGATGGCAGAGCAAAAGGAAGCTACATTCAAGTCCTCTATGACAACAAACATATTACAAATCAAAATTACAACAATCAAAATTACAAATAAGTTCTAGAACAATAAACCTGGATAGCCACCTGAGGACTAGCTGAACAGAAGTCTTATAACTAAGTGTATGCAGAAGAAGCCATGTGACGACTGATAGGAGGAACAGAGACTAAAAATGAGCTGGCCCCGCCCTGGCCGGTGTGGCTTGGTTGCTTGGACATCATCCTCTGCCCTGAAAGGTCGCTGGTTCAATTCCCAGTCAGGGCACATGCCTGGGTTGCACGTTCGATTCCCTGTAGGGGGCATTCAGGAGGCAGCCGACCAATGTTCCACTCACATTGATGTTTCTCTCTCCTTCTCCCTTCCACTCTCTCTAAAAATCAACTTTAAAAAATCTTAGAAAACAACAACAAAAATGAGATGGCTCTGCACCCAGTACAGTGGTACCTCGAGATACGAGTGCCCTAACATACGAGATTTTTGAGATACGCGCTGTCGAGAGAGCAATTTTTGCTTTGAAATACGAACAACATTTGAGATAGGAGTCATTGCGTGGATCAGCCGGCTGCACACGACCCACCAGTTTACCGCAACTCGAGCGTCTCATAGTTTCCCACGCCTCAAGGTTATGGAACGAATTAAACTCGTATCTCGAGGTACCACTGTATACCATAAACACACATGGCTAACAACAAGCCGTGATTTATTTTATTTAAGGAACATGGCCAAAAGAATGTCTTCCACCCCCACTCTGTCGCAAAAATGCTTAGTATCGATGTCAACATCTTTATAAAGAGAAGTAAGGATTTCAGACAAATTTCAACTAATTGTTGCTTACTATAATTTTTTTATTGGAGATATTAACATGGTGAAATATTTAAATTTTACTTCCCCCCCCAAAAAAAGAAAATATTTAAAGAAAACATGTTAGCATCCTTCTTTAAGAAGAAGAATAAGCGAAGAGAATAGCATAATCAAATACATTAATTATTATACCTGATATTAGCCATTCCTGACATACCAAGAGACTATGAATGCCCAACCAGAGTTACAAAAGTTGTGGTATATTGTCCCCTGGCCATTGTGGCTCAGTGGTTACAGCGGGGACCCACACAGGAAAGGGTCTCAGGTTTGACTCCCAGTCAAGAGCATGTCCTGGGGTTGCAGGTTCCGTCCCTGGTCCCAGTTGGGACACATTCAGAAGGCAACCAATCCATGTGTCTCTCTGACATTGATGTTTCCCTCTCCCTCTCTCTCTCCCTCCCTCCTCCTCCCCTTCCTCCTTCTCTTTCCCTTTCCCTCTCTCTCTCTCTCTCAAAAAAAAGAAAAGGTCAATGGGAAAAATAGCCTGACATGAGAGTTAACTATTAGTGTATTTTAGATGTTAGTAGATGGCCAAATAATAACTTAAGAAAGAAGAGAAATGAGTGATGCTGTGTAAATATTCCATTAGCACCCTTCACGACCAGGGCAAATGCTTCTTCTGCTTTCTCACAACCATCAGTACATTATGTTCGGAGCTATAGCAGCCAGATTTGAATAGGAACGAAGTACGTACTATCGGGTGGCTGCAAATATGCTCCTTAGCGTGGAAAACCACGTTACTCTTCAAAGTCTTATGCGCAGGAATTCTGGGTTTTTCAGCAGAAAAAAAAAAAATCAGCCGAGACCGGTGTGGCTCAGTGGATAGAGCATCGGCTTGCAGACTGAAAGGTCCCAGGTTCGATTCCCGTCGGGGGCATGTACCTTGCTTGCGGGCACATCTCCACTGTGGGGCGTGCAGGAGGTGGCTGATCGATGTCTCTCTCTCATCCATGTTTCTGACTTTCTATCTCTCTCCTTTCCTCTCTGTAAAAAAATCAATAAAATATATTTTTAAAAAAATCAGTGTAGGTGAGTAGCATCCTAGATGGGTCTCTATTTTGATCAGACTCTGCAGGGGTGGATACATCCTTTTTTCTTTCCAAAACTGAGCACGGAGTCACATCCCTTCTAACTCTAAAACAAAGAACCATCTATACAAAGCAAACCTCGTTCACCTGGCTTTTAATGATGTTACCCCAAACGAATACTCTTGGAAAAGTTTTTTTTGTGTATGTGTGTGTTCCCTCTACAAAGAAAACCACGCTCACCTGGCTTTTAATGATGTTATATCAAACGAATATTCTTGGAAAAGTTTTGTGTGTGTGTGTGTGTGTGTGTGTGTGTGTGTGTGTGTGTGTGTTTTAACTGCAGGGGGCTACTCCGTGTCCATTGGCACACGACAAGGAAAAGAGCCGATGCCAAGAAATACTTGCCATATTTTCCCGGACCGCCCGCCTTCCTGCGGGCTGTTTGCTGTGCGCGGCGACCCGCCGACATTAGCATTTCATGACAATGCAGTTTCATCAAGGTACGTCTCAATCCGTGGGAGCCGAGCGCGCGCAGCAGACGGAGGACTTGGCACGGCCCGC
>PVJN01034841.1:0-22498 GCA_004026805.1 Lasiurus borealis | reverse complement strand
GTTGCCATGATGTTTTTTATTTCTTCCTTGATCTCTCTGGTTACCCAGTCGTTGTTTAATAGCATGCTGTTTAGTCTCCATGTGTTTGATTTCTTTCTATTGTTTTTATTATAGTTGATTTCCAGTTTTATGCCACTGTGGTCTGAGAAAATGCTTGATATGATTTCTATCTTCTTGAATTTGAAGAGACTTTTCTTATAACCCAACATATGATCTGTCTTTGAAAATGACCCATGTGCACTAGAGCAGAATGTATATTCTGTGGCTTTTGGTCGAAATGTTCTGAAGATGTCAATTAATTCCAACTGGTCTATTGAGCCATTTAGGATTGATGTTTCTTTGCTGATTTTTTTGTTTAGAGGATTTGTCCAGTGGTGAAAGTCTCCTACTATGATTGTATTGCTGTCAATCTTTCCCTTAATACCCTCCAGGAGTTTTTTTTATATATTTAGGTGCTCCTATATTATGTGCATATATGTTTACCAGAGTTATTTCTTCTTGTTGGGTTGTTCCCTTTAGTATTATGAATTGGTCTTCTTTATCTCTTACTATGTCCTTCCCTTTGAGATTTAATTTGTTAGATATAAGTATTGCAACCCCAGTTTTTTTATTTCCATTTGCTTGATACTCCATCTTCCATTCTTTCACCCTCAGTCTGTGTGCATCTCTTTTTCTGAGTTGGTTTTCTTGTAGACAGCAGATATATGGATCATGGTTTCTTATCTAATTGGTTACCCTATGTCTTTTCATTGGAGCATTTAATCTGTTTACATTTAAAGTTATTATTGATAGGTACTTATCTGTCGCCATTTTTAGTTTTTACCCCAGAGTTCCTTCTTCGCTTCCTATTTCTTTTTATTACAATAGACCCTTTAACATTTCTTGCATTGCTGGTTTGGTGGTAATATATTCCTTTAGTCCTTTTTTGTCTGTGAAGCTTCTGATTTCACCTTCAATTTTGATTGAAAGCCTTGCAGGGTACAGTATTCTTGGATTCAGACCCTTCCTTTGCATGACTTTCTATATTTCATTCCATTCCCTTCTGGTGATGAGTTTCTGTTGAGAAATCAGTAGCTAGTCTTATGGAGGTTCCTTTGTAGGTAACTTTCTGTTTCTCTCTGGCTGCTTTTAAGATTCTTACTTTGTCGTTGGTGTTTGCCAATTTAATTATAATGTGCCCTGGTGTTGGTTTTGTGGTGTTCATTTTGCTTGGGACTCTGAGCTTCTAGGATTTGTGTGGGTTTTTTTGTTCTTATATTGGGGAAATTTTCTGTCATTATTTCTTCAAACCGGTTCTCTAATCCTTGCTCAGTTTCCACTCTTTCTGGAACCCCAATTATGCGGCTGTTTTATTATTATTTTTTTTTCGTGTTATCCCAAAGTTCCCTTAGGCTCTCCTCTTGCTTTTTAACTTTTTTTTCTAGAAGCTGCTGTACTTGGGTATTTTTTTCTACTGTGTCTTCTAGCTCACTGATGTGATCCTCTGCTTCTTCTAGTCTACTTTTGATGCTTCCTTTTGAGTTCTTTAAGGCAGTGATGTCATTTTTTATTTCTTTGTGCATTTCTTCATCCTTCTTCTTTATTTCCTCTTAGCTCTTATTCAGATTGTCAATCTTGTCTTCCATTCTTTTCATCCACCTTATGATCATTTCTCTGAACTCTTTCAGTGGCAGGCTTATTTATGCTTCTATTTCATTTACTTCCTTTTCTGGTGATACCTGCCTATCTGTCATATGCGGGCTGTTTCTTCTTCTGCCCATGGTTTTTCTTCTCCGGGTGTCTGGTTATGTAGTTCTCTTTCCTACGTTGATTGCAAGGCACAAACTACAACACCACCTGGTACAGCACACAAGGCACTGAACGGAAATGTATTCACAATGTTATTATTCACCAATAAGGTTACCACCAATGAAAAACAAATTAGGGGTAAGCAGAGAAAGAAGAAGAGGAAAATGAGGGAAAAAGAAAGGAAAGAAGTGCCAAAATCAGATTGGGAGAGGGAGAAACAAATAAATAACTAAATGAACAAAAAATAAAATAAAAGAGAAGAAGAAAAAGAAAAGAGAGAGAAACAAAGTCAGAGAGAAAGGAAAGTTGACAGGAGAGAAAAGGGGAACAAAATATAAATGTTAGGAGAAAACTCCAATTGAACAGTCACTAATCCCAATAAAGGCCAGCAACCAGTACCTGGAGATTAATACAAGCTACAAATAACAACTGGTATCGAGGGAGATGAGGGAAAAGGGAGGGAAAAAACAAACCAAAACAACCCAAGCAAAAAACAAAACAAATAGAATAAGCTAAAACAATCTCATAAAAAAGTACAAAAAATCGATATAATCACTGTTCAGACAAACAGCAACAAAAGGACATAGAGAAAAAAACAACTTTCTGGCTAGTGAAGGCAATAAAATAGAGGTTTGTATGGACCTGTAGTAGTGGATTTGAAATTAGATATATAAGTGGGGTGAAATTTTAACCAGTTAAAGAGAAAAAATAGGGAGAATCTAATGTTGGAAAAGGGAAAGGGAAACAAGACAACAAAATGGGGAAAGTTAGGAGGAAAGTGTTGGCATAAAGGTAGAATTGAGGTGGAGTAAAATTATGCTAAAGGAAAGATGGAAATAGAATGTAGAACTCTAATCCTGAAGTAAAATAAAGAGAAAACAATGTGACACTTGTTTTTTTCCAAAAAGGTAAAATACTATTAGTAATAATCCTAGTTGAAAACAAAAATGTAATAATTAAAAAGGTAAAATCAATTGAGGCAGAAAGAAAAAAGTAGTTTTTTAATTAAAAGATGTAAAAATGAAAAATAAAAAGAATAAGATAAATTTTAAAAAAATTTTTAAAAGAAAAAGAAAAAAAATAGAATGGTCATTCACTTCCACTATTATTCTGTTTCCCGGTAGGGAAGGTATTGCAGTTCTTTGTGTTCCACTGTTGGTGTTTTAATCTATTTATTCTTTTGTGGTTATGAGAGAGTCAATTTGTGTGTCATCCACTGGGTGGCAGTATTTTGGAATTTACCTCTGATACAAAGCACAGGACCTCTCTAGGCTGTGCTCAGATCCTGCTACTCTGTGGTTCTCAAAACCAGTTTGTAGTGATTTTGCAGCTGGGACACTGTAATAACTCCCAGGCTGTCCCTCTGCCTCAGATCAAAATGAATCATTTTCCAGAGCTACTCTCTGTCAACAGCTCCAAGAGTTTGCCTCCACACTTTGGGATCACGCCCTGCCCCACCTCCACAGACCTCTCCAGAGGCAGCTTTCCTGCAGCCCGGTTCCCACTGTGTGCCTGTCTCTGTTCTGCGGTACAGGAGACCTCACCTTATCCCAGGTGAAATCTGACCTTTCTGTGTGCCGTGTGGATCTCCTCTGAATCCGCTGCATGTCTGCGCCGATTGGAGAGCAGTGTTCTGGGTTCCCAGCTGTTGGGTGAGTGATTCAGCTGCAGCTTTCCGATCACCTCAGACATCTACCTCCCTCTGCAAGATGGCGTGATCTCTGCTTTCGCACTGGTGGCTCCAGCCAACAAAAACCCCATGGCAGTGGGGCAGCCTGGCCAGGAGAGCACCGTCCAGCATTCTCCGCCCCCCTTCTCCTGGAGGATAACTGACTCTTAATTTGCCAATAAACACTCCCAGTGTGACTCTCATCTGCTCTCTCTCCCTCTGCCCAGCGACAAAACTCCAGACCCGTCCGTCTATTCCGCTGCCATTTTTTCATCCAGTTTCTCTTTTTATCAGAGTTTTTTTTTTTAATATATTTTATTGATTTTTTATAGAGAGGTAGGAATAGGGATAGAGAGTCAGAAACATCGATGAGAGAGAGAGACATTGATCAGCCACCTCCTGCACACCCCCCACTGGGGATGTGCCCACAACAAAGATACATGCCCTTGACCGGAATTGAACCTGGGACCTTTCAGTCCACAGGCTGATGCTCTATCCACTGAGCCAAATGGGTTTTGGCTTATTAGTGTTTTATTTGGGATTTTTGCATAAGTGCTCAAAATGAGATTAGCCTATAATTTTTATTATTTTACAGTTTTTGTACTGTTTTGGTATCAGGTTATACTATTTTAATGAAATTAGTTGCAAAGTAATTGTTTTACATTATTTGAAACAGTTCATAAAAAATGTATTATCTATTCCTTGAAAGTATAGTGAACTCATCTTTCAAAGCTTATAGAGTAGCCTTGGCTACTTTGTTAGAGTATTGTCCCAATATATCAAGGTTATGGATTCCATCAGGGCACATATAAGAGGCAATTAATGAGTACATAAATAAGTGGAGGCCTCTTGGTGCTTACCACAGGCTGTGTGCTTACACTGACTGTATAGAAATAGGAGGCAGAGTAAACCCACCCCATATACACCTCAGCTCGGGCTCTTTGCCTGGTCTGTATTGTGAATGGGGAGACATTGAGTCAAGGGGATTTGGGATCTGACTTGTTTTCACTTCCTCTGGGCAAAGAGTAGATATGGTGGATCTAGCTGTATTTGAGACATGGCAGCTCAGCCAGGGAATGATAAAAATAACAAAATAATAAGTGGAAAAAACAATTCAATGTTTCTTTCTCTCAAATCAATAAGTAAAAATTAAAACAATAAAACCTTCTAGAGTTTTTTTTTTTTTGGGGGGAGGGGGAGTTTTGCAGATTTTTGAGTACTATTTAAATTACCTTAGCCTGCTTAGGTTTTGTCCATCTTCTCAGGTGTTTGGGTAAGTTAAAACTTTTTTCTAGGGAATAGTCCATTTGATATTTTTTTAAACATATTTTTAATAAATCTTTATTGTTCAGATTATTACAGATGTTCCTCTTTTTCCCACATAACTCCCCTCCACCCAGTCCCAACCCACCCCCATGGTTACTCCCCCCAACTGACCTTGTCATAGGTGTAATATTTTTGTCCAATCTCTTCCCATACCCCTAACACCCCTTTCCCCGCAAGAATTGTCAGTCCACTCACTTTCTTTGCCCCTGGTTTTATTATATTCACCAATTTATTCTGTTCATCAGAGTTTTTATACACTTGATTTTTAAATTCACTTGTGGATATGTGTTTGTTGTCACTTGATGGATATGTGTTTGTTGTCACTTGATGGATATGTGAGAGAGAGAGACATTGATCAGCCAACTTGTGGATATGTATTTGTTGTCACTTTGTTATTCAAATTTTTATCTTTAACTTTTTCTTCTTCCTTCTCTTCTTAAAGAATACCCTTCAGCATTTCATATAATACTAGTTTGGTGGTGATAAATTCCTTCAGCTTTTTCTTATCTGTGAAACTCTTTATCTGAACTTCAATTCTAAATGATAGCTTTGCTGGGTAGAGTAATCTTAGTTGTAGGTTCTTGCTATTCACTCCTTTGTATATTTCTTGCCATTCCCTTCTGGCCTGCATAGTTTCTGTTGAGAAATCAGCTGACAGTCATATGGGTATTCCCTTGTAGGTAACTAATTGTTTTTCTCTTGCTGCTTTTAAGCAAGAATTCTCTCTTTGTCTTTTACCTTTGGCATTTTAATTATGATGTGTCTTGGTGTGGTCCTCATTGGATGACTCTCATTTGGGGTTTTCTGTGCTTCCTGGACTTGTAAGTCTATTTCTTTGACCAAGTATGGGAAGTTTTCTATCATTATTTTTTCAAATAGGTTTTCAATATCTTGCTTTCTCTCTTCTTCTGGCATCCCCATAATTTGGATGTTGGTACATTTGAAGTTGTTCCAGAGGGTCCACACACTATCTTCATATTTTTAGGTTCTTTTATCTTTTGGCTCTTCCAGTTGGGAGTTTTTTGCTTCCCTGTATTTTAAATATTTGACTTGATTCTTGGGATCCTCTAGTCCACTGTTGAATTTCTGTATATTATTCTTTATTATTCTTTATTTCAGTCAGTGTATGCTTAATTTCTGACTGGTCCTTTTCCTTTTTTTTTTTTTCATTCTCACTAAGATCCTTGAAGGGCTCACTAAGATCCTCAGAGTTCTAAGTCACCTTAGAACTGTGGTTTTGAACTCTATATACAGTAGTTTGCTTTTCTCCATTTCTTTCATTCATGACAATTCTTTGTCTTGCATTTTGGCTGCTTTCCTGGGGTGAGAGAGTGGCCTTGTGTGATAAGTGTCCTATAAGCTCAGTGGCTCAGCCTCCCCAATCACCCAAGGTAGACACTCTTGGTGTACCCTTTTGTGGGTTATGTGCACAGACTTGTTATAGTTAAGCCTTGATTGCTCTTGGTATTACTGGGAGGAATTGACCTCCAGGCCAATTGGCTGGGAGAACCAGCTGTGCTTACAATGGAAGAACTACTGTGCTGGAGACACCCTTATGGGGCAGAACTTGCTTCAGAAGGGCTTTGGTGCTCTCTGAGTCTGCCCCTTGAGTGTGTTGCTTATGGATGTGAAGAGTTGTAATCTGGTATGGTCTCACACTGACCATTGGGTACAGTGACTCTTGGATCGCCAAGGAGGTACAAAGTCAGCCACTGCCTAAGGCCACCCAGCAGGAGCTACAGAGAGATATGCAGATTCCTCCTCTTTTTTTGGAGTTTGGAGGTGCCCAGATGTGAAGCAAGACAATCTGCTGCTGCTGAGCTTTGGGTCTTCTTTTGGAAGCTTTGGAGCTCTCTAACAAAGCTGCAGTATATTAGATTATAGGTTGCAAAAGGACAAGCCATTCATATGCAAAAGCCACTGCACACAGCTTGGGTGGGGTTGTAAATTGGGTGGAGCAGAGTCTCAGGGAATCACCAGGGCAGTGCAAACAGCAATGGTTGCCAGTCGGCCCTGCACCAGAGATGTCCCCACATCTTCATGTCCCATGCCTTCACGCAGGAACAATGATTGCTGCGAACACCTGTGAGGGAAAGCTGCTGTCATATTCCAGTCTAATGCCAGACAGCCCAGTTTTTCCTGGTTTGAGTCTGGGTTTTTCAAAAATTTTCTAGAAAAGATGAATAAATTTATCAAGACCCAAGAGGAGATGAAAAAGGACCAACTAGAAATTAAATATACACTGACTGAAATAAAAAATATTATAAAGAGACCTAACAGCAGACTAGAGGAATGCAAGAATCAAGTCAAAGATTTGAAATACAAAGAAGCAGAAAACATTCAACTGGAAAAGAAAAAAGAAAAAAGAATCCAAAAATGTGAAGATAGTATAAGGAGCCTCTGGGACAACTTTAAGCATTACCAACATCAGAATTATAGGGTTGCCAGAAGAAGAGAGAGAGCAAGATACTGAAAACCTATTTGAAGAAATAATGACTGAAAACTTCCCCCACCTGGTGAAAGAAATAGACTTACAAGTTCAGGAAGCACACAGAACCCCAAACAAAAGGAATCCAAAGAGGACCACACCAAGACACATCATAGTTAATACCAAAAGCAAAAGACAAAGAGAGAATATTAAAAGCAGCAAGAGAAAAACAGTTCATTACCTACAAGGGACCACCCATATGATTGTTAGCTGTTTTCTCAACAGAAACTATGCAAGCCAGATGGGAGTGGCAAGGAATATTCAAAGTGATGAATAGCAAGAACCTACAACCAAGATTACTCTACCCAGCAAAGCTCTCATTCAGAATTGAAGGTCAGGTAAAGAGTTTCACAGATATGAAAAAACTGAAGGAGTTCATCATTACCAAACCAGTATTATATGAAATGCTGAAAGGTACTCTTTAAGAAGAGGAAGAAGAAGAAAAAGGTAAAGATAAAAATTATGAGCAACAAATACATATCTATCAAGTGAATATAAAAATCAAGTGAATTAAAAATATGGTGAACAGAATAAAATGGTGAATATAATAGAATCAGGGCATAGAAAGGGAGTGGACTGACAATTCTCAGGGGGAAAGTGGTGAGGGGGTGCAGGGAGAGCCTAGACAAAAATCGAATACCTATGGATGAGGACAATGGGGGCAGGGAGGTAAGAGCAGAGGGAGGAGTGGGAGCTGTGTGGAGGGTAGCTATGGGGGAAAAAAAGAGGAACAATTTTAATAACCTGAACAATAAAGGTTTATTAAATAAAAAAAAAGAATACCCAAACCGGCCCATGTCCATACACATAATGAAAATGCCAAAAATTAAAGATAGAGAATCTTAAAAGCAGCCAGAATAAAGCAAACTATTACCTACAAAGGCGCTCGCATAAGGCTGACACCTGATTTCTCATCAGACACTCTACAGGCCAGAAGGGAATAGGATGAAGTATTCAAGATAATGGAAATCAAGGATCTGAAACCAAGATTACTATTCAAAATAGACAGTCAAATAAAGAGCATCCCAGACCAAAAAAAAAGGCTAAATAAAGGAGTATATCGCCACCAAGCCAGCAGTACATGAAATGCTAAAGAGAGTGCTGTAATGAGAAGATATAAAGAGGGAAAACTAGGCATACAGATTTAAAATGGCAATAAATAAGTACCTATCAATAATAACCCTAAATATAAATAGATTAAAAGCTCCAATCAAAAGGCATAGGGTAGCTGAATGGATACTAAAACATGATACAACTATATGCTATCTATAAGAGACCCACCTCAGAATAAAAGACACATGCAGGATGAGAGTGAAGAGATGGAAAATAATTTCCATGCAAATGGAAAAGAAAGAGAAGCTGGTGTAGCAATACTCATATCTAAATAGACTTAAAAATGAAGGTCATCAAAAGGGACAACAAAGGTCACCATATAATACTAAAGGGATTGATCCAACAAAAGGCTATAACCCTGATAAAATATATGCACTCAATAAAGGAGCACCTAAATATATATATATAAAAAACTTCTACAGGATTTTAAGGGACATATCAACAGCATTACAGTCATGGTAGAGAATTTTTAACACTGCACTGACTTCATTGGTTAGATCTTCCAGAAAAAAACTTAACAAGGAAAGAGGGACTCTATAGGACACACTGGATCAGATTGGTTTACGTGACATTTATAAACATTTCACCACCAAGCAGCAGAATATAAATTCTTCTCAAATACACATAGATCATTCACCAACATAGACCACATCTCTCTACAAGTTCAAGAAGATTGAAATCATATTAAGTATCTTCTCAGATTACAATGGAATGAAATTAGACATCAACTACAGTAAAAACACCCCAAAACATTTAAACACTTGGAGGCTAAATAGCATGTTATTAAATAATGAATGAGTTACCAATGAGATCAAGAAAGAAATAAAAATTTTGTGGAAGCAAATGAAAATGAACATATAACTACCCCAAATCTCTGGGACATAGCAAAAGCAATCCTGAAAGAGAAGTTCATAGCCTACATGCCTACTTTAAAAAACAAGAAAAATTTACAACAAACTATTTGATCCTACAACTTCAGGACTAGAAAGAGAACAATGAGAAAAGTCCATAGTAAGTATAAGGAAGGAAATAATAAAGATTTCCTCTAAGAATAGAAAGACAGGGATGTCTGCTTTCAATACTTTTATTCAACATAGTATTGGAAGTCCTAGCCACAGTGATCAGACAAGAAGAAAAAATAAAAGGCATCCAAATTGGAAAAGAGGAAGTAAAACTCTCATTATTCACAGATGACATGATATCCCATATAGAAAATCCTGAAGACCCCATGAAAAACAACTAGATTGAAATGAATTTGGCAATGTAGCAGGATACAAAATCAACACCCCAAAATTGATGGCCTTTTTATATATCAATAATGAATTCTCAGAAAGTGAAACTAAACAAACAATCCCAATTACTATTTCAACAACAACAACAAAAATTAAGATACTTTGGAATAAACTTAACTAAGGAAGTAAAAGACTTCTACTCCAAAACTATAGGACGTTGCAAAAAGAGATAGAAGAAGATATAAACAAGTGGAAGAGTATACCTGTTCATGGATTGGTAGAATCAACATCATTAAAATGTCCATACTACCAAAGGCAATCTACAAATTCAATGCAATCCCTACTAAAATACCAACAGGTTTAGAACAAATACTCCAAAAATTTATATAGAATTTTTGGAGTATTGTGTCAGCCTGGGACTGACACAAGAACAGGCATATAGATCAATGGAACCAAATAGAGACCCCAGAAATCTACTGAAGCCATTACACTCAATTAATATTTGACAAAGGAGTCAAGAACATACAATGAAGTAAGGACAGTCTGTTCAATAAATGGTGTTGGGAAAATTAGACAGGTAAATGCAAAAAAAAAGAAAGAAAGAAAGAAAGATAGAAACTAGATCACCAACTTATACATACACAAAAATAAACTCAAAATGGATAAGAGACTTAAATATAAATTGGGAAACCATAAAAATCCTAGAAGAAGCTATAGGCAGCAAAATATCAGATATCTCTCATAGCAATATCCTTATGGATATATCTCTTAGGCCATAGGAAACTAAGAAGAAAAACAAATGGGACTACATCAAAATACAAAGTTCTGCATAGCAAAAGAAACCACCAACAAAACAAGAAAGCAGCCGAAACCTGTTTGGCTCAGTGGATAGAGTGTCGGCCTTTGGACTGAAAGGTCCCAGGTTTGATTCTGGTCAAGGGCATGTACCTTGGTTGCGGGCACATCCCCAGTCAGAGGCATGCAGGAGGCAGCTGATCGATGTTTCTTTCTCATAGAAGTTTCTGTCTATCCCTCTCCCTTCCTCTTTGTAAAAAAAAAAATCAATAAAATATATTAAAAAATCAACAACAAGAAAGCCCATTGCATGGGAGAACATATTTGATAATGATACATCTGATTAAGGATTAATGTCCAAAATATATAAGGAACTCATAACACTTAACAAAAGGAAGACAAATAATCCAATTAAAAAATGGGCAAAGGATCTAAATAGACACTTTTCCAAAGTAGGACACACAGATGGCCCAAAAATGTTCAGTCACTGATCATCAAAGAGATGCAAATTAAAACGACAATGAAGTATCACCTCACATCTTTTAGAATGACTACACTCAAGAAATAATCAAATGAGAAGTATTGGAAAGGATGTGGAAAAGGGGAACCCTAGTGCACGGCCTATTAGAATGCAGACTAGTGCAACCATTATGGAAAACAGTTTAGAGTTTTCTAAAAAAAATTTAATATGAAAAATTAAATATGAAACCCCATGATTCCAGTTATAGGAATATATCCTAAACAACTCAAAATACCAATCAGAAAGAATGTTTGCACCTCAATGTTCATAGCAGCACAATTTACAATATTCCCATGTACCTTATGCAGAATATTTTCCTTCTAGAAACAGCCTAAGTGCCCTTCAGTAGAAGAGTAGATAAAGATGTAGTATATTTATACCATGGAATACTATGTAGTAGTAAAACAGAAGGGTCTCTTACCCTTTGAGACAGCATAGAGGGACCTGAAGAGTATAATGCTAAGTGAAATAAATCATTCAGAAAAAGACAAGTATCACATGATCTCACTCAAGTGTGCAATTAAGTAATAAACCTATGAAAGGAGTTGATACAAAGACATGGGAGCATGGAAGAGAGTGTGGAATCTTGCAGGGAAAACTGGGGAGGCTGGCTGGGTGGGAGGTGATCAAACAAAGAACTTGTTTGCATCTATGTATAAGCCATGGTGAAAGCCTGGGATGGGATATGGGGGCATACTAGAGGGAATCAATGGGGAAAAAATGGAACAAATGTAATATTTTCAACAATGTTGATTTAAAAAAAAACAAAAAACAGTAGCCAAAACTGGTTTGGCTCAGTGGATAGAGCTTCAGCCTGCGGATTGAAAGGTCCCAGGTTCGATTCCAGTCAAGGGCATGTATCTTGATTGCGGGCACATCCCCAGTGGGGTGTGTGCAGGAGGCGGCTGATCAATGTCTCTCTCTCTCATTGATGTTTCTAGCTCTTTATCTCTCTTTCTCTCTGTAAAAAAATCAATAAAATATATTTAAAAAACAAACAAACACAGTAATACTTTTACAAAAGTTATAAAACCTAATTATTTTCAGTTTATTGAATCCCATAATCAATTTTTGTTTCTCCTGATTTTCTTGCCAGTTCTCCTATAAATCCAGATACTGTATAGAACTCTAATAATTTTCATCCAGTTTGAATAGGACAATCTGAAAATGTCAGAGCTCTTTCCATGGATCCCTCAGACAATGTAACATTTTTTGCAAAGGTATTATAACAAAACAGCCTGTTTCTAAACAACAAGTAGATATTTAAAATGACATGATATGGATTTGATTATAATGCAAATGACATGAAATCTTGGTCTTTCTGTAAAACACAATATTCCACAATAACAATTAGAAGAGTTATAAATGAAAGCATATCAGAATTTATTTTAATAATATCCTATCTAATAAAAGGCTAATATGCAAATTGACTAAATGGCAGAACAGTCACTATAACACACACTGACCACCAGGGGGAAGACGCTCAATGCAGGAGCTGTCCCCTGGTGGTCAGTGCACTCCCCCAGAGGGAGTGCTGCTCAGCCTGAAGCCAGGCTCATGGCTGATGAGCGCAGTACTAAGGACCTCTTGGGGGATGTCTGACTGCCAGTGAGGAGCGGGCCTAAGCTGGCAGGTGGATATCCCCCAAGAGGTCCCAGGCTGTGAGAGGATGCAGACTGGGCTGAGGGACCCACCCCTCAGGGCACGAATGTTGTGCAGGCCTCTAGTGCATATATAAATAAAAGATAGTTTTTATTTCTTTATTTGACAAAGCTTCCCATGTACCTTATGCAGAATATTTTCCTTCATAAGGAGAGAAAACAAATTATTGAAGCATTCTATGGCCTATTGGAATGACCTAAAGCCAATTCTAGGTCATAAAAAAGTTTCTTAAAATTCAAACACTGGGAAGCTTGCCAAACTTATTTTACCAAGAGATCATATGTCACTATTATTATGCTGCATTCAAAGTGACAAAAGGGTATTAAACACAAACTGGCTAGCAAAGCTTTAGTTTCCATGATTTAAAATGTGGCTTTTTTAAGTAATCAAGTACCTGATTAATATAACATAATATATAATCATTTCAATAATTAATACAACTTTTACTCTCTGGGCAAAAATAGGAAAGAATTTTTCCTTTTTTTAAAAAAAATATATTTTTGGAGAATCCAAGATGGCAGCATAGGTAAACACCTATACTGTTGTCTCACACAACAATTTCAAAACTACAACTAAAAGACAGAACGGACAGCATCCCAACCCACAGGAAAGCTGGGTGAGTGGAAATTCTACAACTAGAAGGAAAGAGAGGGGCTCATGGAGACCCAGAGGAGCTGAAAAAGCTGAGGTATAGAGACGCGCGTGTGGAGAGAGTGGGTGCCAGAGTACCTGGCTGGCTTTATCTGGTGGGAGGGAGACGGAGACTCCCAACTGCACTGAACCCCTTATCCTACGGCACTGAATCCCAGGTCCAGGTGAGACTCATACAGGGGGGATTTGGACTGGTAAAAGGGAGAAGTGCATGGAAATTTAGGGGGGTCGCGAAAGGGAAGAAGTCTGGTGGTGCGCACAGCACTGAGCACAGAAGACCAACTGCTGATTGGCCTGCTGGATTTCACAAGTGGGTGGGAGACCGAACCCCCCACCTGCGCCACTTCTAACTCCACTAAACCCCAGTTTCGGGGAAAACCCTGGGGACCCAGACTCATATGGTCCCAGAGCGCAGGGGAGCCAGAAAGGCAGCAGTCTAGAGGCACTATATGACAGCGTGTGCACACACAGGGACCGCTCCAACAAATACCCAGAGTCATGTGAGACCCAGGGTCAGTGAAGGGCAGTGCCACCTGGAAGACAAGGCGGTCCGTTAAGCCCTGAAACTCCACTCATCCCAAGCTCAACAGAGAGGCTTTTGCAGTTTTGCAAGTCTTGTATCAAGGCTGAATCCAACACAGAAATTCTCCCAGCATAGTGAAAATGCAGAGACAAAGGAAGAGATCACAAACAAAAGAAATGGAGGAAAACAAACAACTGGATATAGAGTTCAAAAGCACACTTATAAGGTTTTTCAAGAATATCTTAGAAAAGATGGATAAATTTAGTGAGACCCAAGAGGGGATGAAAAAGGACCAACTAGAGATGAAAAAGGACCAACTAGAAATTAAACATACATTGACTGAAATAAAATATATTATACAGAGACCTAACAGACTAGAGAAAGGCAAGAATCAAGTAAAAAATTTGAAATATAAAGAATCAGAAAATATTCAACTGGTAAAGCAAGAAGAAAAATGAATCCAAAAAATGTGAAGATAATGTAAGGAGCCTCTGGGACAGCTTCAAGCATACCAACATCAGAATTGTGGGGTGCCAGAAGAAGAGAGAGAGCAAGATATTGAAAACCTATTTGAAGAAATAATAACTGAAAACTTCCCCCACCTGGTGAAAGAAATAGACTTACAAGTCCAGGAACCCCATATAAAAGGAATCCAAAGAGGACTACACCAAGACACGTCATAATTAAAATGCCAAGAGCAAAAGACAAAGAGAGAATATTAAAATCAGCAAGAGAAAAACAGTTCATTACCTACAAGGGAGCACCCATACAACTGTCAGCTGATTTCTCAACAGAAACTATGCAGGCCAGAAGGGAGTGGCAAGAAATATTCAATGTGATGAATAGCAAGAACCTACAACCAAGAATATTCTATGCAGCAAAGCTATCATTCAGAATTGAAGGGCAGATAAAGAGCTTCACAGATAAGAAAAAGCTAAAGGAGTTCATCAACTCCAAACCAGTATTATATGAAATGCTGAAAGGTACTCTTTAAGAAGAGGAAGAAGAAAAAAGATAAAAAATTATGAACAACAAATACATATCTATCAAGAAGTGAATCTAAAATTAAGTGAATTAAAAATTTGATCAACAGAATTAACTGGTGACTATAATAGAATCAGGAGCACAGAAGGGGAGTGGACTGATAATTCTCAAGGGGAAAGGGGTAAGGGGGGTGCAGGGAGAGACTGGATAAAAATCATAAACCTATGGATGAGGTCAATGAAAGGGATGTAAGGGCAGAGGAAGGGGTGGCAGCCAGGTTAAGGGTAACTATGGAGCGGGAAAAAGAGAAACAAATGTAATAATCTGAATAATAAAGATTTAATAAAAAATAAAAAGATATTTTTATTGATTTCAGAGAGGAAGAGAGAGCAAGAAAAGGATAGAAACACCAATGATGAGAGAGAATCATCAATTGGCTGCCTTCTGCATGCCCCCTGCAGGGGATTGAGCCCACAACCCAGGCATGTGCCCTTGACCAGAATGGAACCCAGGACCTATCAGTCACTAAACAAGCTAGGGCGTTTTCCCCTCTTAATAGCTAAAAGAGGACTATAAAATTCTACATTTAGCTTACTTTAGATTCATTTGTGCAATTAAATTTATTATTCAGATTACTTATAATTTCTTTTTAATATTTCTTTCCACAACCCTTACATAACTTTCACAAACCTTCTTTCCTTTTCAGAAATAACCAGCATTAGAACTTACTTTCTTTTTCCTTCAAAATACATCTCCATGCCTCATGCCTTTTAATACTAAGACTGTATAATTTATTTACAAATGGTTAAAATTCCTAAGTCTTGGAAATCTTAATTTTTAGGTGATCACTAAAAAGTAAGCAGTTAAGCCTAGCTAGCATGGCTTGATGGTTGAGCATCGGCCAATAAACCAGGAGGTCAAGGTTCAAATCCCAGTCATCATTGATGTTTCTTCTCTCACTCTCCTTCCCTTCTTCTCCGAAATCAATAAAAATATATGTATAAAAAAATAAAAAGTAAACAACATTCTTTAGATTGGCAAATACATTCAAACTTTTGAGAGACCTATCCTATATAATAAAATCCTGATGTTCGAAGTGTCTGGTCATCCAGTTGTCTGTTCAACCAAAGCGTAATATGCTAATGATATGCTAAGACTGCTCAACCTCTTGCTATAACGTGCACTGACCACTAGGAAGCAGACAGTCGACTGGTTGACCAGTTGCTATGACATACACTGATCACCAGAGGGCAGATGCTCCAACTGTTAGGTTAGCTTGCTGCTGGTGTCCAGCTGATTGGGACTGAGGGAAATGGGCTGGACACATCCTAGAGCCCTCTTGAGGCCCTTCCCTCTGGCCAGCCTTGCTCTTGATGGGCCCCCATCAAGGCAGGCCAGCCAGATCCCACCCATGCACGAATTCATGCACTGGGCCTCTAGTTTTTAATAAAGTCTAAAACTCACCCAAGAGGACTCCATGCTTGTATCCACCAAAGTCATCAGATTACGTAATTGTATAATCAAGGGGTCTGGGCTGCCTGTCACTATTTCAGCCAATTAAGCAGAAATAGGATTGAGTCACATATAAGTGTTTATTCCAATAATGCCAGCAGTATGGGAGAGCAGCAGGTCATTCACAAAAATCTGCTCTGCTTCTCCCCATCAGCCAGCTGCTTATATTAGGTAGAAGGACAAAGATTATGTGGAAAAGTAAGAATTACAGCCAGGGGAAAGTAGGCACAGTATAATCATTACCGATTACCAAGTTATGTGGGCTGGGAGTGTGGCAGAAGGTGGACAGCTCCAGGACTAGATTGTTTCATGCATGAAGTTGTAAATCTTTCCATAATGATAGGCAGTTCTTGGGAAAGAAAGATGGACTGCATTCAGATGTTAGCTCCCATATCACAGGGCATACAATTCTCAACCAGGTATGTGCTTTCTTTAACAGAGAAAGCACTAACAGAGCATAGTTAATACTTTTTTAATTGTAGCTAGTCCCCAATATTCTCTTTCTACTCCTAACAATCCTCATATGTAAAAATCTAGGGTCCATAACATCCAAAACCAATGAAGGCTCAACTGACTGGAAGTCAGTCCTGCAGTCAGTGCTGTCACCACAGCGACCTAGCACTGACTGCCGCTGCTACAAGTGTGCTGAGGGGGCTGAGGATTAGGCCCAGAGAGAGGCCTGGGGAGAGAGATGCAGGGTCTGATCTACAACCTCTGTGGCAGCTGTTGATCAGCCATTGCATCTCTCTTTCTCTCTGTGCTTCACCAGCAGCCACACCTCTATTTCTCTCTGGGCCTGGGGGTCGGGGAGTGGGGGAGGTGGTGCTGGTCAGCCCCACCTCTTTGATCAGGACTGGAGATAGGCCTGGAGATGCTGACTGGCATAGAAACTGACCAATCAGAACCAAATTGGCTGTCAGGGGAGGGAGTTGGGGGCAGGATCAGGCTGTGACAGACAGAGGGAGTTAGGGGTAATTAGGCTGGCAAGGGAGAGCAGTTGGGGGTGAGATCAGGCCAGCAGGGGAGGGCAGTTAGGGGCAAGATCAGGCTGGAAGGGGAGGGCAAGTGGGGGAGATTAGGTAGGCAGGCAGAGGCAGTTAGGGGTGATCAGGCAGGCAGGTAGAGAGGTTAGGGGCAATCAGGCAGGCAGAGGCAGTTAGGGGCAATCAGGCAGGCAGCAGGTGAGCGGTGAAGAGACAGCAGTCCCAGATTGTGAGAGGGATGTCTGACTGCTGGTTTAAGCCTGATCCCAAAGGGGTCCCAACTGGAGAGAGTGCAGGCTGGGCTCAGGGAACTCCTCCTCTCCATGCATGAATTTTGTGCATTGGGCCACTAGTGTTAGCTATAAGAGAGAGGTACAATTCTTCTCAAGGGAAACAATGACCAGGTCATTTCTTAAAGGCATTTAACTTTATACAGCTTCCCCTTTTTTTGGTCTGAACTTTCTCAACTGGAAAATACACTTTTTTGAAAAACTCTTTTGACTGATACCTGACTTTTAGTATCTGAAACTTTCAATATCTTACAAAATGAACTTATTTTTTATCTTAGAATTTTATAAGGAAATGGGAATCTGTTTTAATCTTTGGCTAGAAATTTCCTAAAGCAGTTTTCAAAAGTTCTGTTTGGTGCTTTTTCAAATGTGCCAATTCCTTATTTATGTTGATGTAAGAAACATTCAAACCTGCAGAGAGCTTTTATAAGAATTTATTTGAGTCACATTGATGACAGTTGCTGGGAACCAAGATTTCAATTGCTTCTGAGAAAAACAGTTTTGCAGTTTCTCTTACACATTTGAATTTATAGAGGGAAGTAAAGAAGATTAGGTGAAGTTGGGAGAAAGCTGGGTGAGGATTAGATAACACTATAGTTAACAAAATTATGTGCTCTCTGGAGGGAGGTTACACCTTCCAGAGGTATTTCAAAGTTCAAAGGTGTGTTAACTTATATGCACAGAAACAATGAACAGAACTTGCTTAAAAACCTTTCACTAAAGAAATTATATGCTTGAACATGACTACGTCTTATGACTTGCCCAGTTAGAAATTTATGATTATACTAGAAGGCCGATACATGAAATTCGTGCACAGGGGTGTGTGTCCCTCAGCCCAGCCTGCACCCTCTCCAATCTGGGACCTTCTGAGATGTCCGACTGCCCATTTAATCCCAATCCTGTAGGGACTAAATGGTCAGTTGGACATCTCTCTCACAATCCAGGACTGCTGGCTCCCAAATGCTACCTGCATGTTTTCTTGATTGCCCCTAACCACTTCTGCCTGCCAGCCTTATCACCCCCTTGACCACTCCCCTGTAAGCCTGAATTATGCCTAATTGCCCTCCCCTGCAGTCTGGTCCCCCCCAACTGCCCTCCCCTGCAGGCCTGGTCCCCCTCAACTGCCCTCCCCTGCAGGCCTGGTCCCCCTCAACTGCCCTCCCCTGCAGGTCTGGTCCCCCCCAACTGCTCTCCCCTGCAGGCCTGGGTCCCCTATTCCCCCAACTGCCCTTCCCTGCAGACTTAGTCACCCCCAACTTTCCTCCTCTGCCAGCTTGGTCGCTCCTAACTGCCCTCCCTGCAGGCTTGATTGCCCTCAACTGCCCTCCCTTGCAGGCCTGGTCCCTCCCCAATCGCTCTCCATTGCAGGCCTGAGTCCCCCAACTGCCTTTCCCTGAAGGCCTGGTTACCCCAAACTTCCCTCCCCTGAAGGCCTGGTCCCCCTCAACTGCCCTTCCATGCAGGCCTGATCAGCCCCAACTTGCCCTTTCCTGCTGGCCTGATCACCCAAAACTGCCCTTCCTTTCAGACCTGGTCCCTCCTAAATGTCCTCCCCTGCTGGCCATCTTGTGTCCACATGGGGCAGCCATCTTGTGTATTGGAGCGACAATTTGCATATTACCTCTTTTATTAGATAGGATCATCCTATGAGATTACCTTGAGGAGGAAATTGGTCTTGCAAGGCTTGTCAGGCCATAAAAACTGTGAATAATACACTGCTCTGGGGAGTGGGGTGGGGGGAGGGTCATTATCACTGGCCCCAAGACAGATCCTCGGATATGGCCTGGGGACCCCCAACACCTGGGGGCCTTCCTGTAAACCCAAGAAAAGACCCCAGAAGATTATAAAAAGTGAAGCTCCCTGCGTGTCCACCCTGATTTGAAAATTATTCCCGGAGTCCCTCTCTTTTTCTAGGAAGGATGCTTGGTATTTCTTTGGTCTTCTGCAACAATCTTAGGTAAAAATCCCCTTTTCATCCACACATGTGAAGAATTGGCAACTGATAATCAGTGTGGATGATCCAATCTAGTTAAATTTCAAAGAAGCTTCGTTTGAGACTGGAATGTCCAGGACCCATAAGGTTTACTTGAACCAAGGTAGAGGATGAGAATTTCTGATTCATGAAAGCGAGGCAAAGGTTTTAAGTCTGACGTAGGCCTTAATCAAATGGTTTGACATTTGCTGAGTCCTGGAGTTGGCCCCTGTCAGGCCCAGAGTGCTAATGTCTGCGCAGTTTCCAGCCAGGCAAGGTCGGGCATGTAGCCCTCCGGGCGCTCGCACCTCTAACCACTGCACCGGGACTCTAAGGCGCTGGCTTACGTCCCTCCAGTCTCCTCTCTCAGCCGGCAGATAGCGTGTAGAGGGGATGAGGCCTAGCCCTCGCCGCTTTAGCCGGTCGGGCCAGTGGGTGCAGGAAGAGACTTCCCGGGACAGCTCCAGGGCCACCCAGGAGCAGCCGGCCAGCTGGGTGTCGGGCTGCTTCCGCCCTACAGCCACATCAGACCAGGGCTGCCGGCCGGCCGCTCGGTCAGGCCCCCTCCAGACCCCACAGCCTCCACTCCTGGGGGCACAATCCTCTAGGCCCGCCTGCTCCCTTCCCGGCCTAAAGCAGAAGTCTGCCCCACCCTGTCCTCAGGGGAAGACCGATCACAAAGCGAAGAACTCGACTACACCAACCCAGCGTTTCTCAGAGCTGGGCGCAGCAGGCGGAGACACCGCATGGGCGTGGGAAGGAGCCTTAGCAAGCAGCGCCAGGGCCCAATGGTTACTTCCGCCTTCGGGTGCAGGCCAATGAGGAGCGCGGGGCGGGACTTCCGCCTTGCAGCCGTGCTGTAGTCTCCCCTGCTACTCTGGAATCTGGAGTTGGTGAGCACACTCAGTCATGGAATCAGGTTAGGACTTCTCCCTCAGAGACGAGGCCTGCGAGCCTATTTGTGTTGTGGGGCCAGCTTCCAGGTAAGAATTCCCGCGTTCTCGGAGCGGCCGGGCGCCGGGCCTGGGCCAAGGGCACCCCCCCCTCGCCTGACTTGGAGCTGCGAGATCTTTGCTGCTCCTCCCCAAGCTGGGCGCGGAGGAAACTAGGCTTTTCGTAAAAGGTTAAAAAGATAAAAAGCTCTGCCTTGGGAAGGCCGAGACTCCACACTCTACCTCCCTCTCAAATTTGTTTGCATATGAAATTGCTGACTTATCGGTTTGGCTTCTCACAATCCCCTGCGGAGGTGGCAGGAGCTTGGGAAGATGTTTGGAAGGCTTCTCTTGACCGAAAGCCCCTAGGCTAAGCGCTGGACTTTAGTTGCGAGGACTCTTTAATCTTTGGAAAGCAGAATCCGTCACCTCCTTTCTTCCCAACCCTTTCTCTTTTCCTTTTTTCAACTTCCCTCAACCCTTGCCCAATGGGAGCTCAGATTGTAGGTGGGACATGACTCTGCTAGAGACCGATTCCACGTCCCTGCCTCTTAGAGTCAGCTGCTCTGCCCGAAAGCTTATTGCGTGACACGCAAGAACTTGCGCGGGAGTGGGAGCAGCCCCACCCGAGGTCAAGCGATCCCAGAAGCACTAAGGCCACCAGGTAACTTTGGTGGCAGCCACTGAGTGTTCTGTCAGCTTGTGGTCAACTCCTCAATTTTAGTCTAGTTTGGCAATAACAAATTTCCAAAACTACCGTTTTGTCCTCAGTTTCAGCACCGTGGGCAGCCACTCAAGTCCTCTTGTGTCCCCAGACCTGACCGACTGTTATTTGTCAGCAGGGACAGTGAAAACAAAGACATTTCTTTCAACAATGATCTGTTGTTTTCCAAGGAGAACATCTGCAGTTTTGATATAATATAAGTCAGATTGGGTGTGCCACCAAAATAGTTTAATATATTAACGGATTTTGGAATCAATTTAGTGCATTGACATTAACATTAAAAAGAGAGGGAGAAATATCAGAGGACATCCTATGGAGTAAGAATAGGTGTTTATTTCATGAAGCTTTTGTTGGTTTTTAAATATGTGTATATGAAGATGTTAATGTTCTTATTAATTGAAATAATGAATTGATTTACATAAATTGTTACATAGTTAAGCCTCAATGCTTTGCTTTTAAATAATTGGGTAGAGCCCAGTTATTTTTTGTGTCAGAAATGACAATGTTTAATAATGCATTTTTACTTCTGCTTTAATTTGAAGCTAACCAGCTTGATGTTTCCATGTATAATAGTAAATCATGTGGACAGAATCTTGGTTTGTGAAGTTTCAGTACTTGAAGGGTTTGGAGTAAATTTTCATCGATCCTTGTTTAAAGCTCATTTCTCTCAAGCATTTTGTTACTAGCATTCAATACCCTTCCTTCGATAGTTTTCTGCATCAGAGTAACATAGATGTAGTAGAAGTTTTGCAGGTACTAATTTTAGCAAAGTAAGAGTAGGACTAAGGGTATGATAGATTTCTGTCCTCCAGTTCCATTGGATAGGAAGGCATTTTATGTTTTATAGTTATTGCCATAGAAAAATGAAATGAAATGGCTTGGTCAAATTTCATGGTATGCTTACTTTTTATTGGTATGATCTAGAAACAGTTGGTGTTTAAGTAAAAAGTATTATTTTTGACATTTTAAAATCTGGGAATTAATGTTTAGCAGAAGGCAAGGTAAGTTTAAATCAAAATAGTATTTTGCATCATTTGACATATTACTGCCATATGGCATTGCATATGGTAATTTTACAGAAAAAAAGGGAAGAAAGTTGGTAAGCATTGTTAGTTTTCTTTCTTTTTTTTTTTAATTTTTTTATTAATTTTTTATACATGTCTCCCCATGCCCCCCTCCCTCCCAGGCATACCCCAACCCCCCCAGTGTCTATGTTCATTGGTTATGCTTATATGCATGCATACAAGTCCCTTGATTGATCTCCCATCTACCCCACCTAACTTTAATCTTCCTGCTATAATTTCACAGTCTGTTTGAGGCTTTACTGCCTCTGT
>PVJN01034840.1:0-22498 GCA_004026805.1 Lasiurus borealis | reverse complement strand
GTCTATCAGGTAGACCTGGGCATCATTATTCATTAAACACACACACACACACACACACACACACACACACACACACACTCACACCCTTTAATGAGGGCTTACCATGTTTCAGGGATACTCCTAGAAAGAAGAGCACATGAGGTCTAGGATTGAAATGCTGAATTTGCCCTAATTGGTGTGGCTCTGTGAATAGAGTGTCAGCCTGCGGGCTGAAGGTGTCCCAGGTTTGATTCTGGTCAAGGGCACATGCCTGTGTTTCGAGCTTGATCCCCAGTGGGGGACGTGCAGGAGGCAGCCAGTCAATGATTCTCTCTCATCATTGATGTTTCTATCTTTCCTTCCCTCTCCCTTCCTCTCTGAAATCAATAAAGATCTATTTTTTTTAAAAAAAGAAATGCTGAATTATCTCTGAAGGTGAGTATGCAGGCTCAGCCCTACTGACTAGTTTGGCTTAAGAGGTGGGGTGGGGGTCTCCTTGTGTCAGACTGAGCACCTAGGGGAGAGCGGGTGTTTTGAGGATGAGGCCAGCGAAGGCCAGAGAAAGCTGTTGAGACAGTCTCCTGAGAGGAAACAGCCATGCAGTCACGTCAGAGTGATGAGTAGAACCGGGCAGGTGGTCAGTCAGCAGTGGGGAGGACTGGTATAGAGAGGGCCAGGAAAGGCACATGCATGGGCATTTCTTCAAATTGTCAGCTGAACCCACGGCGGCAGGCAGAGCCACGCCCTGGGAACACACTTTGCCAAAAAGGCAAGAGTGTTATCAGCTCGACCTTCATTTCAGCCCAGGTTTTGGGGAGTGTGTTTTGATATGTAAATCCCCATCAAGCACCAAGAATGCTGGGGCCTACTCAAGAATGCAAATAATCTCCTTTGTCTTGACTTTTGGGGAAACTTCCTGGTATTTGGGGGGCATAAAATAAACACACTGTATCAGCTTTGGGTCACTGTCTCTCCAGCAGAAGAGGGCAGCGGTCCCATTGGGTTCCCAGCTTTTTCCTTCCATTTTGTGTCTTGTCTCTTTCTTTCTTTTATTTCTCAATCCCCAGCTCTTCTCCTCAGGAACTGGACCCGCTCTCTAGCTGTGCTGGACGCAGAAAAAAGGGAAATATTTTCACATCGGACTGGAAGTGGGTAGCACTGCCCCGGTCCTGGGTCTGAGCCTCAGGGCACTATGTTAGTTCCATGGAGGACAAAAGCAAGACAGATCCGAGGCCCAGAATAACTCCAGTGGGAACTAGGAAAGGTACTGTTGCTTGATACCCCAAACCAGCTTTCCTCCCTGGTGGCCAGGGGTGGCCGTGTGATCCAGTTCTAACATAGGACATATTAAGGGATGTCTAGTGGGAGTAAGAAACAGGCTTTTGAGAAATGTTTTCCTTTACCGATACATAGGGATAAACATTAGGGGCAGGAACCTTTTCTTCTTGTGTTTCCCAGCCTTGCGTGCCAGCCTGCTGCACTCTGCCTCAGTACACGGCGATCAAAGGCACATGCTAAGGTTGGCGGGGCAAGAACAGGGAACAAAGCAGGGTGTTGACATAGTGCAGTCCTGTCGCAGCCCTAGATGCCCTGCCTCCAGATTTCTTGTAATTAAAAAATATATATATCTTATTGATTTTTTACAGAGAGGAAGGGAGAAGGATAGAGAGTTAGAACCATCAATGAGAGAGAAACATCCATCAGCTGCCTCCTGTACACCCGCTACTGGGGATGTGCCCGCAACCAAGGTACATGCCCTTGACTGGAATTGAACCTGGGACACTTCAGTCCACAGGCCGACGCTCTATCCACTGAGCCAAACCAGTCAGGGCTTCTTGTAATTTTTTTAAAGAAAGGACACTTGCTTGATGAAATCATTTTTGGGATTTCTGTTGCTTACCGTCAAATACATTCCTAATTGAAATAAATGCCAAGGTAGAAACTCCATGGAAAAGAAGGGTCAAGTGTTTTGCAACTGTCTACTGGAAACCTGTAGAATGTTGCTCACCAGTGATCGCTCCAGTAAATTCAGTAAAATTTGGGGAAAAGGACAATGAAAACAACAACAAAAGAAAATTAATGGTAGGGATGGGAATTTCGTTATTGAAATGGGAGTAAGAAATGGGAGGCAGCTTACAGGAAACTAGGTCACAACTCTGTGATTCGAACCAGGAGATGTGTCCAGACAGAATAACTGGCAGCAGGCTGATTTTTTTTTTTTTCAGGCTTCTTAAATCCCCTGTGGCCAGAAGCTGGGTTGAACTCAGAATTTAGAAATGAATTCTGTGATGCTTGAGTCATTTGAAATCCCATTTAAAAGTATAATATGTGGAAATGAAGGACGCGCCAAAAGTAAAAAAAAAAAATATTAATAAAAGGAATCTCAACATAATTTTGCAGTATTTTGGCAACATGCACTTAAAGTACCGAACAGAGGGACAATTTGAGAAGTGCGAATGAAGATTAAACATTTTTTAAAAGTGCTGTGTCAGAGGTCCCCCAAGTCCGCTCTCTTCAAGGTGACGGCTGGTGCTGGGATGCGGCTGCTGAGCCAGGGTCTCCATTTCCCAGCCTCCCTTGCATGTAGGCGTGGCCAGATGAGAGTCCAGTGGCTTCTGTCACTTCTGGGGTAAGTCCTTCAAGAAGCAGGTATGCCTTTCTGCCTGCCATCTCCTCTTGCTTTCCTCTCCCGCCTCCTCCTTCTGGCTGGAGGCCTAGGACAGTGGGGGCTTCCTGGAGGTGGGGCCACAGAGGAACTGAATCTGGGTTCTTAAGTCACCACCCGCAAGAAAGCTAGTTGTCTGCCAGCCAGAGACACCCCAGGAGCAAGAAGTAGTCCTCACGCTGTGTCATATCTGTGTGACAATAGAAGTTCATCCCGTTACAGCTGCCAGTGTTACCCCAGCAATACAAGTACCTTGATGACTCAATATAAGTACATTGGCTGGAGATTTCCAAGAAGAGATCCTGCTGTACTTATTTTAAAAGCATGTTTGATTGACTTTTAGAGACAGAGGAAGAGAGAAAGGGGGAGAGGTAGAAACATCTCCTGCACCGGGCATGTGCCTTGACCGAGAATCTAGTCAGTGTTCTCTTGGTTCATGGGTTGATGCTCAACCAGTGACCCACACCAGCTGGGCTGTACTTACTTTAATGAAGAGATGAGACTCGCAATGAACAGGCCATTTAGATACAGATTTTACTTTAAATTGTGGTAGAAAACACATAACCTGGTCTTACCCGCTCACCAATGTTTAAGTGTGTCTTCTAGTGTCAGGGGCACATTGTTGTACATCAGATCTCCAGGACTTTCTCATCTGGTACGACCAAAACTCCGTACTCATTAAACAAAAGCTGGACACATAGTTTTAAAGTCTTGAATAACAGTTTATGTTCTTAAGTAGGTGAACTATTTTCTTGATGTCTTAATTTCGGTATAAGAATAGCATAACATTGCTTTGGGAGTGTGGCTCCGGTGTCATCCTGGTCAGGGCACATACCCAGGTTGTGGGTTTGATCCCTGGTTCGGGGTGCAGGCAGGAGGCAGCCGCTTGATATTTCACCCTCACATTGATATTTCTCTTTCCCTCTCCCTTCCTCTCTCTAAAAATCAATAAAGATGTTTTTTAAAAAAGAATAGCATGACATTTAACATTGGAGAACCCTTGCTATGTGCCAGGGACTTCTCTGTTTTATACAATATATTATCTCAATCTGACCCCCCCCCCCCCCGCCAAAAATGCACAAGACCTCTATTGAAGAAAAAAATAAAACTGCTATGAGAAGCAAAATTCCCTTTTATATATCAAACCTAGAATTGATGGTAACATATTTTATCTTAATGAATCTGAAAGAGTGAAGTTTCACATAAAGAGGTTTTACTTAAAATAATTATAAGATCATTCGTTGTAAATATAAACGCTCATTAAAATAGGTACGCAGACATGACGTTTCTGATATTTCACTGCTTGTGGTTCTAACTGTGCCAATTTTTCTCCCTGAGATGCTTTTCTTAGTCAAGGCCAAAGTCACAGTACATTAATGTTTCTGCCCTAGACTCAGGCATCCTATTAAAAGACTTGGTGAATGGAGCGATTATAACCTAAGATCCATCTTCATCCAGAAAGCACATCAAAGGCTTGCTAATGGACCTTGAACTAGAGTCGCAGTTTTTTCTCTCTGCTGTGTTGACTCCGGTACTACACGCCAGAGTGGCAAATAAACCCAGAAAAATAACCAGGCTCGCCCCTACCTATGAAAAGCGAATCATCATGATCATTTGGAGCCCACTCCAAATCCAAAATGCTTGTGCGAAAGGCACCGGGACCGCTGTGCGACTTGGCTGCATTTTCCAGATCCGTTGCACGGGGTTGGAAAGTTAAACTCCCCAGTTTAAATTTAGATCGAGCTCTCATATCAAATTCCCACACTCCCTCTTTTCTTCTTCTTCTTTTTTACCTCCCAGAATAATGCTCCCTTTAATCCTTTGCTGTCCTTCCTGCTTATCTGCTTTCATTTTTTCCTGATGTTGTGATCCACTTTATAAAACCTGGTCAGGCGTTCCACCCAGGCTAATGCTTTCGTCTCCCCCTGGCTCTCTGCAATCTCCTCTCTTTTGATTTCAACAGCTGGGAGCCTGAAGTCTCCACTCACAGGCTCAGTCCCCTCTTATGTTTGGGAACAACTCTGGGTCAGGTCTGGGTCAATTTCAAGAGCCCTGGACCCGTATCTGGACAACCCGGCCTCAAGTCAGGCTGGCTGCTGATGCCGTTTGAACATTCTCCTTGTATGTATTCAACACCCAGCCCACTACCACTCTTCCCCTAGCCATGCTCCAGGCACTGCGTGAAGCTCTGAGGACCCAGCTAATCCCAAGACACAGTCCTTACCGCCAGGGTCTGGCAGTTTACAAGGGTAGACAGACAAGTCAACCTGCAGTCACCGCAGAATGTGGTGACAGAGCCACGCCAAGGATGCTGTCTGTGGGCGCCCGAGGAGAGGCATCGACTTGGGGAGCATGGGGTGGGTGTGGGAATCTCTTTCCACGTCCCGCGTGGTTCTGAAGGAGGCCGCACACAAACGAAATGAGAGACCAGAAAACATTAATTTGGCGATATTGGGGAGCCAGGCGGGAGCCTTCCTCTAGTGGAAAGGACTGCCACTTGCTCTGGCCTTTTTCTCCCTTTTATTAAGGCTTTGGGACACACCCCTAGCCTTTAGGCAGGAAATTACAATAACAGAAATTCACATGAAACAAACAGGTAGAGGTTGCTTCAGCTAACTATGTTTCAACTAAACAGTGAGTGATCAGCTCTGACCTTTCAGAGCAGTTAAGGTTGACCAGCCTTCTGGCCTCCTGTTTACATCCATTTAGTGAGAACAATGTTTGGTTTCCGACAGGTGGGTGCAGAAGAAAGAGTCAGAGAAGCTTCCCAGAAGAGCTGATTTCTATTCAAAGATGTGAAGGGCGAGTAAGAGTTACCTAAACACAGAGGGAAGAAGAAGTGTGTGTGTGTATGTTTGTGTGTGTGTGTGTGTGTAAGAAAAAGAGAGAGAGAGAGAGAGAGAGAGAGAGAGAGAGAGAGAGAGAGAGAGAAAGGCCAGAGGAGAAGCAGAGCATGCTCCAGGAACTCCAAGTAGCTCCATTTTGCAGGATAACATAGTAGTTAAGATTGTAATCTCAAAGCCAGGTCACATGGTGTTGAATTCTGACTGCTGCTATGTGACCTTGGGCAAGATCTACTCTTTTGTCTCAGTTTTCTCATCTGTATAATAGGAATACCAATAGAACCTGCTTTATAGCATTGCTGTGAGGAATAATCCACCTAATAGGTACAAGTGCTTAGAATGGTGCCCAGAATCTATACCAATAAAAGGGTAATATGCTAATTAGACCAGAGTCTTCTGGACGTCATTTTGACGTTTTTCCTGACAAAGTCAGGGGTGTGGGTGGCCTGCAAGCCATTGTGACCCCTCACCCAGGCCTGCCTCACCTCCCAGCAAGAACACCTCCTCCCCCACTGACCACACACACACACACACACACACACACACACTCAGATCTGGGCCCCCTTCAGGGTAGAGTGCACCAGGCCTCTATCCTCTATAATAAAAGGGTAATATGCAAATGGACCCTAACAGCCAAACAACCAGAACGACTGTTGAATCAATCACTATGAGGTGCACTGACCACCTCTCAGTCCCTTCCCCTGGCTATTAGGCACCAATGGCAAACAGGAAACAGGGGATGAGTGGTGGTAGTAGAGGGTGGGGCAGGCTTCGGGCAGCTGGGAAAGATGGCCCTGACCACAGGCCAGGCCTAGAGACTGTACCCGCTCACGAATTTCATGTGCCGGGCCTCTAGTATAACATCATAAACAAGGACTGGTTATTACTTAGCTATAGTATCTAATGAAAGATAGGAAGTAGCCAAAGAAAACTGTGATGTGTGTGAAGGTAAGAAGTTTGGGCGTTAAAGCCATTCACTGAATCCCTGGCGCCCTCAGATTACACAGGGGAGTTAAGTTTGCACACACGCCCCTTTTGGAGTGTAGACGCTGCTTGGAGGGGTCCGGGTGGGAGGAGATTCTGCTCTGCTCATAGTCCTTGCTGGAAAGATGAGTGTCTTGCTCTATCCCCTGCTCCCTCAAGTGGCTCCTGGAAAAGGTGGTGAGTTTATAAATGGCCTTTGAATCGCTTGTGTAAATGTCTCTTGAGGAGCTGGACGTTTAGTTCTGAAGACAAGGTTTGGAAGTAGTCAGCATTAAGAGAATACTGGAGGCCTAGAAGTAGAGTTAAGATTATCCTGGGAGGCTGAATGGATGGAGAAAAAGAGAGGTTCCAAAAATCCCGAGAAAGCCCATCATTGGAGAGACACGAAGAAAAAGAGGCCCTGAAGGATACGGAGAAGGAGGAACTGGAGAGGGAGGAGAGAACCCAGGAGTGCGTGTCCCGAACGCCAACGGCTTATCACTTTCGAAGGCAGGCGTGATCAGCAGTGTCAAAGGCTGCTGAGAAAGTGCAAAAGACAGGAGTGGAAAGCAGTCCATTGTGATAGGGAGCACTTTGGCAAGAAGAGTTTTAGTGGAATGTCTGCCAGAAACCAGTTTATGGTGGGCTCAGGGGTCAGTGGGAGGTGAAGAACGGAGGAGCAAGAATAGAATTCAGAAGGGAAGGTTCAAGAGGACGGTGAGTTTGAGAGGTGACTGAATTCAAGAAATTTAGAGGTGAAAAGGAAGGGATGGAGTGTGGTAAGTCGAGGCACCTGTGGAGTTGAAGGGTGAAGTGTTTAAATGCTGGAGGTAAAGAGCCATTAGAGAAGGAAGATAAGAATGGGAATAAGTGCCCATCAGCAGTTGAGTGGATTAGAAAACTGTGGTACGTCTACACAATGGAATACCACACTGCTGTACAAAAGGAAGGAACTCCTACCATTTGCAACAGCAGGGATGAACCTGGAAAGCATTGTGCTAAGTGAAATAAGCCAGTCAGAGAAAGATAAATATCACATGACCTCATTCATTTATGGAATATAATGAATAACATAAACTGATGAACAAAAACAGATCCAGAGACAGAGAAGCATCGATCAGATCAGACCATCAAATCTCAGAAGGAAGGTAGGGGAGGGTGGGGGTAAGGAAGAGATCAACCAAAAAACTTATATGTATGCATATAAGCCTCACCAATGGACACAGACAACAGAGGGGTGAGGGCATGAGTGGAAGGGGGGCAATGGGGTGATAAGGACACATATGTAATACCTTAATCAATAAAGAAAAAAATTAAAAAAAAATGGGGATAAGTGGGCCAGAGAGGGGTGAGGGGAAGTTAACCTTGGATAGGAGGAATTTAATAGCCCCTTGCACTGGTGCAGGAGGGAAAGAAACAGAGATGGGTATGAATTCAGGAAGACAGGGGGACTGAAGTTGAAGGAATTCCCTTCTGGTGATCACTACTGTCTTGGGAAGTAGGGGGCTCAGTCTTTGATTCAAAGGGAGGGGGCCAAGGATGGAGTAGAAGGTTTGAGAAGAGTGAGGAAAATTACCTATTTGGTGGGACTGTGGTTAGAGTTAAATGAGATGATATATTTGAAAGTTATTTACAAATGTAATTTATTTTTCAGAAAGGATAATTTACAGAGTGGAAGAAAACCATGATGGCATCATTCAATAGATACATGAAGCATTATGGTCAGAGGTTCAAGGTTGTTTTTCATCTAGTTAGATAACATTCCTAAAGCAAGAAGCAATAATGTTTATTCAAATTCAAGTAACAAAACAATCTTACATTTTTCAGATTTTACTTTTCAGGAAGCTATAGGGCACTCCTGAGTCCCTGTTCTTCCTTCAAAATAGCATTATGATTACACTAGAGGCCCAGTGCACCCTCTCCAATCTGGGACCCTCGAGGGATGTCCAACTGCCTGCTGGCTTCCAACTGCTTGCCTGCCTGCCTTCCTGATTGCCCCTAACCACTTCTGCCCGCCAGCCTGATCACCCCCTAACCACTCTCCTGCCAACCTAATTGATGTCTAACTGCTCCCTTGCCAGCCTGTTTGCCCCTAACTGCCCTCCCCAGCAGGCCTGGTGACCCCCAACTACTCTCCCCTACAGGCCTGGGTTCCCCCTCACCCCCAACTGCCCTCCTCTGTTGGCCTGATTGCCCACAACTGCCCTCCCTTGAAAGCCTGGTCCCTCCCAAATGCTTTCCCCTGCTGGCAATCTTGTGGTGGTTATCTTGTGTCCACAGAGGGGCAGGATCTTTGACCACATAGGAACAGCCATCTTGTGTGTTAGAATGACAGTCAATTTGTGTATTACTCTTTTAATAGATAGGATAGAGGCCTGGTGCATGGGTGGGGGCCAGCTGGTTTGCCCTGAAGGGGATCCCAGATCAGGATGTGGAGCAGCCTGGGTGAGGGGCCTGTGGTGCTTTGCAGGCTGGCGACGCCCCCTGGAGACCCAAGCAGGAACCCTGGTATCTGGGGTTTATTTATCTTCTACAATTGAAACTTTGTAGCCTTGAGTGGAGGCCTGGGCCCACCAGAGTGTGTGGAAAGATTGGCTTCCTCCATCGCCGGTGGCAACTCAAGCCTTCTGCTTGCTCTGTGGCTGCAGCCATTTTGGTTGAGGTTAATTTGCATACTCACTCCTGATTGGCTAGTGGGCGAGGCTTGTGGGTAGCAGCGTGATGGTTAATTTGCAAATCACTCTTTTATTAGATAGGATTTGCAAACCAAACTTTGGGGTGGTTGGTTTTACTTCAACTAAGATACGCATTTACTTGTGTAGGGAGTATATTAAAGAAGTGAGACATTTTCAATGCTTATTTTGGGAAAGAGCTATTTGTAAAAAAGCAGATTTATTTTCTATGTCTTGGACACTAAAATGTTTACTAGGAGCAGTTTTAATGGCCCTATGTAAATCAAGTGTGACAGGAGGAAAATGGTCGGAAGAATGTAACCCTCTGAATCAATGAATCTATGTTTCTCGGGAAGGTTTCTCGGGAAGGGAACTCACACATCGCTCCGGGAAGGCAGTACTGAGCTGTTTTGTGTTGATTAAGCCCAGGGACTCCACTAGGGACCCACCCTGTGACAATGCTCTACTTAAATCATTAGTCAACACATTTCAACACAAGGGGACTGAGAACAATATAAAAAGACCCGGGACGGTTCTTGGCTATTCCTCCTTCGGAAAGGAAGAATGTTTAGCTCTTATTTCTTCAGTTACAAATTAAACCATGTGGGTTTTCATTTAAGTCCGGAGACTATTAGCATGGGAAGACATGGAAGTGCTGCCGGGAGTAAAAGCCATATTGCCACTGATTAGTTGCAATTAGCTGATTTGACTGGTCTTTCTCCACTGAAGGAAGAGACAGCTTCTGGGGAGCTGGAAAGGAGCTGAGTGATTTTTTTTTTTTTAACAGATGAACAATCTCGGGTAATTTTGGCTAATCCAGAATGATGGCGATTGCTGAGCATCGTGCCTTATTTTACACATGGGAAGAGAATTGCTTCAGGTATGCTTTTGTCTGTCTTATGGAGAGTCAACCCTATCTTGTACATATAATTCTAATTACAATAAAGGACAGAGTCAATATTTAGTCATCTTTCTCATTTGCCAGTAAAATAACTCCTATCCTTTATTTGGGGAAAAAAAAATAAAAAAGCTTTTACCCGCTCTGCTTAAAAATGCCAATATCCAATGCCTGTTTCTTTCTGCAGTTTTTTTTTTTTTCTTGCAACATTTTTCTAACCCTCGGAACATAAAATTATATCTTTGGGGATGAAAATACTTCTTTTATTTACTTTCCAAATAATGAAATGGACTCGGAAAAATAGCGTTGGCACTGGCTGGAAACCCCACTGGTTACGAAATCATACATAATTTGTACAACCTTGAAGGCTGGAACTGCTCACAGAAACTCGTGCCACCAAACCCTCCAACTCAATTAAATTCCAGGTTGCTGACGTCACTGTTGGCTGTGTAACATCAATGTATGCCGGCAAAGAAATTAAAGGAAGCGCTGGTAACAGACAGCAGGGCTGCCGATAATTCCCATTATTTGAGATTCACCCCTTTGGAGTAAAATGTTTTATTCCAGGAGCAGAGGACGGAAACTCAGAAGCCTCTGGGTGAAATGCAACGTTGGGCCACCGTCTGGGATTAGCGTCTTGGAGATAAGCGATCCCTGCATTTTGGAGAGAGGCTAGGAGGAGGCGTAATTCGCTCATAAGCACAGAGGTAGTTAGGAGCTGAGTGGCAATTAGAGTCTTGAAGTCCTTGGTCCCCTGGCCAATGTTTACTAAACAGTGGCCTCCTGTTCTTAGGTCTCTGTTCACCTTGGCAGAATGCGTAAATGATTCAGTCCACAGTGTTTATCAGCTCTACAAATCCTACAATCCTAAGGAAGAGGCAGGCTGAGGTTGAACGGGGGAGAATGGAACAGTGATGAGTCTTGCCCCTGATAGGTTTCTGTCTCGGCAAAGCCAGAGAACTCCAAGGCCAAGTCCCAAAGCAGCTTCTGATTTTTTTTTGCTCAGTTTGGTGCTTCTGTCCTGAGTTGTCTCCCTTGAACAGTGCTACTTAATTGGGGAGCAAGGGCCCGGCGGTCAGATTTATCCATTTGGATGCCTTCCTAGCCGGGCTTGTATTTGGCTTTTTATTTTTATTTTTGGCCTCGCTGTGATCCCATTCCTTAATAACACTCTGCCCTTCAGTGTGAGCATGAAACAGTCCCAAGTACCCCAGTTTCTTCTGCTCTCCTGAATTTGAAGTCCCTGATTTATTCCCACCTTTTCTTTCAGAATGGGTCAGAAATGCCCTTCAAAGAGAATGCATTGATTTTACAGAGGTTGATTCATTATTTGGGCATGCTCTAGTTTATTGAATCAGTCCCCAACGGATGAATGTCTTAACTCTACTTTTTAATTTGTTAGATGGGTACGTTAGAGAGTATAGATAAAGAACCCTCACTGTCGGAAACCAAACATTGTTCTTACTAAATGGATGTAAACAGGAGGCCAGAAGGCTGGTCAACCTTAACTGCTCTGAAAGGTCAGAGCTAATCACTCACTGTTCAGTGGAAACATTGTTGGCTGAAGCAACCTCTACCTGTTTGTTTCATGTTAATTTCTGTTTTGTTATTTCCTGCCTAAAGGCTAGGGGTGTGTCCCAAAGCCTTAATAAAAGGGAGAAAAAGGCCAGAGCAAGTGGCAGTCCTTTCCCACTAGAGGAAGGCTCCCGCCTGCCCCCCCCCCCCCCAATATCGCCAAATTAATGTTTTCTGGTCTCTCATTTCGTTTGTGTGCAGCCTCCTTCAGAACCCAAACCCTGAACCAGGAACCCTGAACCACGAGGGACATGGAAAGAGGTTCCCACACCTCACTTTTTAGAAAGTTGGCTTTAGAAGACCATGTTCGAGTAGAATCTGTGCCTTTTTCAGAGGAGAGAGCCCATTTGGTATTTCTTGATAAGGAAGAGGCACAGTCTCTGTAGGCAGAGCTTTCTCTGCTGGGAAGCCTACATGATACCTGGTATGGTCGCTTGTATTATCTATGCTTGCAGTTTGTTAACCGGTGATAATTTCTGTGTCTCGTTTTAGAGGGAGAAGTGATCAAGCTGCAGGAAGGTGGGAGTGGGCCACGAGCCAACACTGGGGAACCAGCTCTTGACTCAGGAACTGTTTCTCATTACTTCAAGGACAGTTACTACTGTTCCTATTAAAACAGCGGCTTTCACGCTGGCAGGTAAACAAGCAGACAAAAAGACTGCTGAGTCTCAAGATACAAAAGTCTAAAATGCAAAGGGATAAAAACAGAGGTTCACGTCAGAAAGTCAAAAGTGAACCGGGATTGTGACCGGGATTGTGACGGCCCAACGGAAAGGAAACGGTGGAAATCACATTGCCATTCATTGACGTCCCGAAAGGCATGGAAAACTGTGCCTGGCAGGATGGTTCCCGGGGAGGAGCAAAACTCCAGTTTTCTGCAAGATCATTTTCTATTCTTCAGCGCCTCTTCTCTCGTTCCAGGAAGAGGTGATTTGCGGTGCAGTGAGCCATACCAATTACCACGTTGCTCTCGAGGGCTCCAGCGAAAGCTCATCCTCACCTTCCTCCTCACCAAGGCGTGGAGAGCAGACATCCATCATCATTACCGCACAGCCTGTCTGCATCCTTAATTAGGATGACACACTGCGGAGCTCAGTGGCAGAGCATGCGATCTTAGGCATTTAAAAAAAACGGTTGGTGGTAAGAAGCAATCTTGCACGAATGGTACGATAGCTTGTGTATCACGAGCCCAGAATTCCACAAGGTTTTAGAGAGCTCAAACCATTTTTTCTGGTCAAGTTTCAAAAATCGAATTCAACATAGCCTGCTTGCCTAAGCAATTTGCAATTATGTTTTTGAATACAAATAAGAATATTTGCGGGGTCATCTCTCATCTTTCTATGGTAGCTTTCCAGGTTAAGTTTCCTTGCTGTGGTTGCTCATGCTGTTTCTTCAGGTGTTGATTGGGCATCTGTGCCGTTTGCTGTTGATGGTTCCAGCACAATAAGAGATTATAACTAGATGGAGAGACACCCTGATTTATATCTCACCATCGATTTGCTGCTCTTTGGTTGCATCATTTCATCACGATTCACCCTGATGATTGTATTTCCCGATTCAAGGAAAATAAAGGCATTTAAAACTGCAGCAGGAAAAGGAAAGGGAGCTCACATTTCCGTGTTTTATCATCACAACGCATCTCTATCTTACAAAGGGGAAAAACTTAAATTCAGTCATATAACTGCTTGATGTCATGCCGCTTGCAAGCAGTGGAGCCAGGATTGGAATGCAAGTTAGTCTAACTGCTATAATTCAGGTTCTTCACGCGGTAATAGCACCTCACATGTGTGCAAGCTCTACAGTTTACCAAATGTTTTCCCCTATATTATCATCTTAATTTTCCCAACAGTTCTGTGAGACAAACACTACTACAAAGTTGTGTGTGTGTGTGTGTGTGTGTGTGTGTGTGTGTGTGTGTGTGTATGTATTACAGAACAGAAAGAGTTTGTCCACCCAGCACTAGCAGAGCCAAACACTAACCACCGGGAACTGCAGTGGAGAAATACTGGCGATTTTATATGAATGCACCATTCAGGAGAACGAGAGGCTAAGGCTCAAAAGCCCAAACTCCCCAATGGCATGTAGAGTACAGATTATATTGGGGAAAAATCACAAGACATGGTGGGCTAGAGGTTCCAGGTCATGATGGGAGCAGATGTGTCAAAGGTGAGGTAAGGGTGCTGAGTCATTCCTTCAGGATTTCATTTGTCTGGTCTCATGGGAAAGCAGTGGCCCACCCCAGGGCTCAGGAACGGCAGCATAACGGAGGTCAAGCTGTTATCTCTAGCCTTTCAGAGGTAGTGCATGTGACCCTTTGTCAGCTCCAGGCTGTTGTCTTCTGCTACTCATCTAGAGATGATTTCTAGAGCTAGAATTTAAAACTACATTTAATCAACATCATAAGGACCCTCAGTTTTATTTGTATGTATTAAATATAAAATATTAATTGTAATATAATTATTGTGACATTTTACAGAGGAAAACGAAGCTCAAGGAAACTTGGACTTGCCCAAGGTCAAGCACATAATAAATAGCAGAACTTGCTGAAACCAGTTTTGCTCAGTGGATAGAGCCTTGGCCTGTGGACTGAGGGGTCTCAGGTTTGATTCCCATCAAGGGCATCTACCTTGGTTGCTGCAAATCCCCAGTGGGGGATGTGCAGGAGGCAGCTGATCGACGTTTCTCTCTCATCGATGTTTCTAACACTCTATCCCTTTCCCTTCCTCTCTGTAAAAAAATCAATAAAATATATTAAATAAATAAATAAATAGCAGGGCTAGAACTTGGAGACTTAAGAAAAAAGATCATCACTTTCCCCATGACTCTACTAAAGCCTTGGAGCCAACCAATTGTTATTTAGAAAAAGGCAGATTGTTTTGTACTATGTTGTGTGTTTATCTATAACTTGGTGTTTCTCTATCCCATGCACTTGGGCAAATACCTTGTGAAAATCACAGCTTAATACATAGATGTTGTTAAACAATGAAAGCCAAGGTAACAAGACCGAGTAGTGAATTAGTGAATTAGAAAACCTAGGCTTTTGCAGGCGTGCACAAAAGTGGCAGAAATGAGATCTGAGGGCATGTACAATCGGGGCGTCTTCCTATTGCGGCATTAATGGCGTCATTAGAAGCTTTACAGTCCTGTTTAGTAAAGGAGTCTCTTGCCCGAGGAGACAGCTCATTGAAAAGCTGGAGTGGCAAGGAGCAAGAGGAATCTTTCTCCACTTTTTCTGGGTTACACTTTCTAGCTCCCCACTCCCTTTTCCTGGACTCCCCTGCGCCTCCCTAAGGTGTTTACCTAATAAATCATTGGCACCAACATGGGAATGACTGCTATGTTTACCTCTTCAAAGAGGAACCTGTTGGTACAAGCGAAACTCCAAGTGGTAAAATGGTAGACTGTCCCTGAAAGGTTCTTTTGAGAGGAGGCAGTTTCTGTGCCTCTATGATTAGTTTGGGCAGCCACATCCCTAAACCCGCCCATACTTCCCTCAAAACACTCTTCCAGCACGCTTTCAGCAACACATATTTATTGGGTACAATTTGTGACAGGCGTCGTGCCAAGTGCTGGGGGTATGTTAAAAAGAGAACAGACATGTTCTCTCACAAAATATAAGCTCTAGGAAGGCAGGGACTGTGACACACAGAATTAGCATTGTTTTGTACCAGCCACAACCCTCTTCTCACTTTGGCAAATGGCTGTGTACTCCCTGAGACTCAGTCAAAACAGAGAACTAATAGTATGTAGATGGGTCATGGGTTTACAGGTGAAATCATTAAAACCGTGAAGAGTATAAACAATGGATACCATATTGCAGCCAGCTTTCCTTCCTTCCTTCCTTCCTTCCTTCCTTCCTTCCTTCCTTCCTTCCTTCCTTCCTTCCTTCCTCCTCATTTTTTCTCTTATAATCATTCAAATTATTCTTGAAAACGGAGGTGGATTTGTAGAAATCAGGATCCATGGAGGACCTTAACTTTGAGTCGGCCACTCAGCACAGGTGTTGCCCATTTACTAGCTGTCTCTCCGAGATTCACTTGTTCCATCTGTTAAGTGAGGATAGTTCACAGCTCCCTCAAAGTATGTACTACATGAACATAACTGGTGCTCAATGAACAAAGCTGTTAAAATCACTACTCTTTAGATTTAGAACTCTTCTTTAAATACCATAATTCATTACCTTTATGATATTGGAGGTACTTTCTTAAGGCATTATTTGTGGAAAGATGGTGTTTTTATTAATAAGTTAGCACATTTCCAGTTGCAATGTATTACTTGCCGGACATTTATTTAGCATCTTCATAGCTTAGATTATTTTGGTCATCCTAGGTAGGAAGGTTCCGTATACAGCAGTAGGCCAGTGAAGCAGTTGAAAAGTCAAAAGGTATTTGTAACACATATAATATTTGCAAACTATACCTTTATATGACACAGGAATCTTCTCCACCTTTGGTCCTTGATGATTTCCCTCTTCATGACACAACATAATGTGACTAAATGGTGCGACTCAGCTGTGCTCTCTCAAGTCCCCTGTGAAGTCCACGGTGCTGTCTTAATGCCCCCAAGTTCAAGTGCCGGTTCCGGTGCTAACGTACCAGATTTGGAGAGTGTTTGCCAAGATACAAAACATCCATGTTGGAGGCCCTAATTCATAAAACTTTCGGCATGATTTAGAAAAACAGAGAAGTCCTATAGTGCCAAAGCCAAATTAAACCGTACAACAGGAAAGAACTAAAATATGTGGACCATTATCCAACAGCTACACAGATGTGTGTCTGAAGGTTTGCTGAGTCCAATTTGGCCCTCAGATCCACTGTTTTTGGCTCCTATATAGTTAATTTTCATTAGAAGAAAGTATTAATTGAATCCCTTTTTTTTTGGCTGCAGAAAGCTTTATTGTTTCCTTTGGTCCAATGTGTGGCCAAAGAATGGCTAGCAGTTTCGGGAAAAGGCTCAGGTGAAAGCCAGACACCAGGGGGTGCAGAGGGGCCCCTCAAAGGCCTCTGGGCTCCACAGGCTACTAGTCGTGCTGGAGAGGGAGCCTCTCAAGAGATACTCGCCCCGCCCAGCCTGGGGCCTGGCTGCCTGCGGAGGTGAGGCAGGTGTTGCTCATCTTCTTGATGAGTTTCACCTTCTCACCCGGAAGTGGTTCTCCCGGAAGTCAGGCATGGAGCTGAGGGTCTGCAGCTCCCAAAGGGGCCTGGGCCAGGATCCTCTCCAAGGCCAGGCGCCATGCGTTTCGCCCACTCCCCCTGGGGAGGCTTTGGCACGTCCTGGACAGAATGCGGCCACCGAGCTGGTTCTGCATCTTTAAGAGCCGCTCAGCGCCCTTGAGCTTCCTCTCTGCCAACTCCTGGAAGAAGTGGTCCAGCTCTGAGAGCCGCAGCCTCACGAAGGAAAGTGTAGGAGGCCGCAGAGGCAGGCTGGCCAGGAGGAGGCTGACCGCAGCCTCCACCTCGGTGGATAATTCTGGGGAATTTGGGAGCTCCTGGTTGTTCAGCAATAAGGAGTTAAGATAGAAAAAAACCCTAGTGTTGGCTGGTTCTGATGATGGTGACTGGATAAGGCTGGAGGGTGGCTGGAAGCTGGAAGAAGGGGCATCACTGGGTCTGTTTCACCCAAACACTGTTGCAGAGAGAGTCAGATCCGGGACCGCCGAGGGCACTGCCTGAATACTTATTCTTTCTTTCTTTTTTTTTTTTTGAATACTTCCTTTAAAAGGCAATACTATGCATAAATGCAAGGAAAAATTACCAATGATTTTTCTATTTGCCTTTTATAGTTCTTCTGGGAAACATGCTGAGTGTGACTATATGGAAAATATGTCCAAACACAAACAGTCTAAGTTTCCCCCCCATGCCTAGTACGGTTGGACATCTACGCTCATTATGCCGCTATTGATCAGACTATGTTTAGAAGCGCCTGGAGGGCCTCTCTTTGAAATGGCCTCGGTTGTAGAAAATCACCACCGTTCCAAGATGGAAGTGATTTTCAAAACTCAGCCTTCTGCATTTGGAGCCAGGTGTGGGTAATCAAGCTGGATAATTCCACCTGAGGTTAAAACAAAAGGAAACATGATAAGGTCTGATAAAAGGTTCTGATAAATATGCCATAGACATTGTCTTTTAGGGGGATGGGTGGAAAAGGTGAAGAGATTAAGCAAAAAAGAAACCCCAGCGGAAACGGGTTTGGCTCAGTGGATAGAGTGTTGGCCTGCGGACTGAAAGGTCCCAGGTTCGATTCCAGTCAAGGGCATGTACCTTGGTTGTGGGCACATCCACAGTGGGGGGTGTGCGAGAGGCAGCTGATTGATGTCTCGCTCTCATTGATGTTTCTAACTCTCTCTCCCCCTTCCTCTCTAAAAAAATCAATAAAATTTGGAAAAAACACAACAACACACAAACAAATAAATAAAAACCCTCACAGACACAGACTGCAGAATGGTGATTACCAGAGGGAAAAGGGGTGAGCAGAGCAGAGGGGAAGAAGGAATTGGTGGGATGAATGGTGGGGGGAAAAAAGAGAGAAATGAATCTAAAGAAGAGCTCTAAAATAAAGTTAGGCAATGCCAACATCACTGGGATTACATTGCCTCCCAACGTGACTGCTTCAGAGATCTAACTTCTGCGATTCCTTTATGCAAATTTAGTTTTGTAACTTCGTGGTAACACTTCATGCCAACGTGCACTGACTCAGAAGGAAATTCCAAGAGCTCAGGGACTGTGCTTTCAACGATTAAGGTGCACGTTGACTCAAGTGCTTTGTGTGGTGCCAAGCATTCTGTGGCAACTGACTTAAGTAGTAGATGAGGATGATGCCTGGCTTTGATATCAATGGACTCGATAAAGTAAGAAGACTTGGCAAGACATTAGTGACCATGTGCTGGCTGTTTCAGGATTGCTGGCATTGCCTTAGAAGAGAAAGAGTAAGATTGCTACTTAGAGTTTTTGGTACTTATACAACATGTGCCTCAAAGCTTGCTTCTAATGCAGTGTGTGTCTATGGTGTAGTGAAGCCACTGTATGCTGAAGAACAACCACTGACCATGGAGAAGCTTGGCACAACAGGCATGGGGTGGTCTACTTTAAGGAAAGAAAATCAGGAGCTGCCATGCTCATCGTATCAATGACTAGGGGCCCAGTGCACGGAGATTCATGCATGGGGGTGGGGTCCCTCAGCCCGACCTGCACCCTCTCCTATCTGGGATCTCTCAGGGGAGCCCTCTCCAATCCGGGAGTTTCTGTCTGTCTTTGTAATCATATGAATGTATTGTCTGAGACCCCAATCCAGTTTGGTTTGTTGCTCACAGAATAATAGAGGCATGTTTTATTTTATTTTTATGTTTTGCTTCATTGGTGTAGATTTCCTGGAAGTTTTAGGAAAATTTCTCTTTAATGTTTCCTAGACACTCTGATTTTGCTTATGTCTCTCACCTTTGCTTTCCCTCCACCCCCCACTGCAACAGTAACTTGCTCCAGGCTCACTTTGCTGTAGTGTCTGTGAGATCCATCTGCCACCGGAACTATGATTCCCAGCATTCCTGGTGCTCCCTGTGCTGTGGGCTTCTGCTTCGGGTCCTGGGGCTGCCACCAGAATGACTATTCCCAGAATTCCTGGTGCTCCCCACGCTCTTGGTTTTCCCTTCCTGCTCTGTTTCTGTACCACGACCTCCCACACCGCCAAGTCCTCCAACCCACCAGCTCTTCCTCTCTGCTCTCCGTCTAGTGGCTTGGGGAGCCAAGTTCTCCAAGCTGTTCCAGTCTCCTGCTCTGCTCTCTGCCAGGCAACTGTGTATACAAATTAACCTGCCATCTTGGTTGGTTTAATTTGCATACTCACTCCTGATTGGCTGATGAGCGTAGCAGAGGTACAGTCAATTTACATGTTTCTCTTCTATTATATAGGATGTAAACCCCAAGGGAGGACTCAGAGATTGTCGACCTACGAAGTAGAGTCAAGCCACTGACAGTTTTCCATTTTCATTAATACTTTGAGAAACGTTTGTTCTTTTTTCTCCAAAGTATATTAATGGATCTACATAAGCAAACATTGGAACATATGTTCTAAATATTTTTAAAAAAATTCCTTCTGGATTTTTTTCCTGAGAGAGTTTACGTGTTAGCTGGGGAAATTAAGATAGGTGGAAATAGTAAATAAACAAACAAACCATAAAAAGCAAAGTAGGAAGCAACGAAATTATTGTACAGACACAGCAGTGAAATAACTGGTTGGAAGGGGCGGGTCAAAGAATGTTCTATGGGGGAAGGAACATTTGAACTGAGATCTGATGAGATCAGAAAATAGCACATCAAACACACAGAAGCAGAAATCATGAGATGATGTGGGGGAAGAGGGAGGCGTTCAGTTGGCTGGAAGGTGAAAGTGTCAGGGAGGAGGCGTTGGAAATAGGTGGGTGAAGTAAGTGAGACGTAGACTGCAGGGCGTGGGGGGCAGTGAACAGATGAGAGATACGGTTTGAATCCGGCTTCGTTAAAAACAACCTGGCAGCACAGGTTTCCTGTGAGATCCTCTTCAGCAAATGTTAAAAAACCAGCTCGTGTCCAAACACGAGCTTGAGGTGTTGTCAACCATCACTAGATGTGAACCAAGCTTGAGTTCCAAGTGGGTCTTTAATTCTGTGGTTGTGGCATTCCTGATCGATTCAATACATTCAGCTTCTCACACACGAATGGTTTTGATGTATGTGTTAGCTTTATACTGTCCACTAGCTGGACATCCACAAACAACTATTGAGTTGGATGAAGTGCTCTTAAAAGTGCAGGTTCCGGCATGAGTTGCCTTTTTTTTTCCTTCCTTCTTTCTATAAAATGATGAATCTGGAAAAATTCCTTAGGGCAGAAGGAGGGCTCTATTTGTTTACCTCTTTACAGTCCTTTCAGTACGAAGAGGCCAACGCAATGATTTGTTCAAATTTTTCTTCAACTTCTTCATCAGAGTGCAGGTTGGGGCAAGCTTCTTTTCAGTTCTCCAGGCTACAATAAACCCCACATCTGCTCTCTTCCTATTGGTGGATTCCAAGCCATGCATTTGGCACTGGAATGTAGGCCAGGATGTCAGAAAGCTTGACGAGGCTACCTCCCGTTATGCTGTTTATTCTGATATTCAACAGCACCAAAACCAAGCCCTAAAACGAAAACGTGTGATCCTGCTGAGTTAACACCAAATCCCAGAGTCAGTGACGAGATCAGCCAGAGTAGGAGCGTGGGCCTCATTATAACACTGAGTCACCCTTGGAAGTGCGTGCTTTCACTGAATTAAAATTGCAGTGTTTTGAGTGCAGCTTTTCACAATACAGAGCTCTCCTAACCAAGTGTGGGAGTGATACCAGAACAAGCAAATGATAGGGAACCGGAGAAGGGATTCCCACTACGGAGGAAGCAGATCTAAGGCATAGCTTTCCCATGAGGTGTGAATTTGGTTCCCCACACATTTCAGTGTCCCTTCTAAATATAGATTTTTTTTCCCATGTGGAATCCATGAATGAAAATGTGGGCTGCACACACAATGAATTCTGCATATTGTGGTATCACTTCGAACGTGTCTTTAATAGTTTTCCTCAGAGAGTACTGAGATTAAGAAGGATTTTAGCTCAGCGTGGTTGACTACAGATGATAAAGGACAGAAAGGCGTGAATGAAAGATAGCAATGAATGCTCAATCTCACCTTTTTGACTAAATATACCTGTTCTGTGCCAGACTCTGTGCTAGTCTCTTCAGTGGGTACAAAGTTGAGAAAAGCACAGTCTTTCTCTCAAGGAGCTCATCTCTAGGAGGGAGCCTGAGATAAATGTGTAACTGGCTGAATTGCAAGGGAGGATAACTTTAAGTGAATGCCACGAGCAACATGTCACGATGGTTTGGAGCAGAGGAATGGCCAGGAAAAGGTAAACGGAGGCAAAAGGTGTGAATCTCCAAAAGTCTGGCTGTCTGGGAAGATGGCCGCCCCATTCGTGGGAGCATGGAAGTTAGGAGGAGGAGCCTGTGAATGCGCTGGGTTTGAGAAGGCAATGAAACAGCGGCATCCTGGAGGCAGCGAGAAGCCTGTCTCAGAGGGTTTGAGAGTAGAGATGTGAACGGACATGCAGGGGGAACAGTAAAAGTTGTGGAGGGGAGAAGATCACCCAGAAAAGCCGTGGGGAGGAAAAAGACCACTGGGAACTTTTATAGAAACCTGATTTTAAAGGACAGGAGAAAGAAGAGGGAGCCGAAACCGGTGTGGCTCAGTGGAGAGAGCATCGGCCTGCGGACTTAAAAGTCCCAGGTTACATTCCGGTCAAGGGCATGTACATTGGTTGCAGGCACATCCCCTGTAGGGGATGTTTCTCTCTCATTGATGTTTCTAACTCTCTATCCCTCTCCCTTCCTCTCTGTAAAAAAAAAATCAATGAAATATATTAAAAAAAAAAAGACACTGAGGGAAGGGTTTGAGCTGTCGCAGAACCTGGAGAATGCAGTGTGATGGCATTTAAGAGAGGATTTTGGGAAGACTTTGAGCAGCCCTGAGGATTCCACTGAGGACTCAAGGAGGGATATTACTGGAAGAAGAAGTGGTATTTAGTAATTAGGAAGCGATCGATGCCTTTTAAGAGAGAAGCTCCCGTAAAATGACAGGAGCAGAAGCCAGATTAATTATGAAAATAATTAATGTGCAAAACAAGTTACACAGAGATCACAATTTTTCCTGTTGGAACAGCTATGCTGGCCTGTAATAGCAAGGACATTATGCAATATTGACAGGACATTATTTCGCAATGGATTAGCCAAAAAAAAAAAAAAAGTCACCTTTTGGTGAGGTTATCGGAGTCTTTCTCACACAGGCCAGTGTAAACCCTTTGCTGAGATAACTGAATGGCTGGTCTTTCCTTGTATTCACACTTGTTAGT
>PVJN01034839.1:0-22499 GCA_004026805.1 Lasiurus borealis | reverse complement strand
GGATCAAAGTTAGTTGTTGCTCTGACATTGGATAGTTCTGGTTACCTTTTTCCTATGGCATGTACAAGGAAAGAGGTCATCCTCGGTCTGTGGTTCTACCCTCTTCATGCCCTCTCGGATTTGGGGCTCACTCACTTGTAAATTGGCATATTCCTGTATAAGCAACAATACAGAAGCATTCCTTATATGATGCTTAAAGTATATTTATCAAATTAGATATGCTAAAATTTGCTAGAATATGGTTCCATTTAACTCACACGTGTCAAGTGACAATATGCAAGGTCCACCATACCCCCCTTAAACATTCCACAACAGTTTTTGAGGCAGCTGTCCTTTAGACACTGGCTGCCTATTTCTAGGGGATCTCTCCTTATTCATCTTTTATTTATATGACTGGATTTTTAACTTACTTTGTACTGCCTTTGCCTTGCAGTGAAAAAAAACTGTGCACATAATCTTCCCTAGACTGAAAATTTGAGAACACAGACTATTTTTGTCTTACCTACCATGGCTTATACAGAATCAGTTACCATCCTCGTTTAACTCAGAATATCATGTGCTCCTTCTGTGAAAGGCTCTGGACTAGGTGCGTATACAATAGTATATGTGAGTTGAGTGAATGAACACTACTATCCTTAGATCTTTAGGAATTTATATAGTAAATCACCCGCTCCTTCACCCACTCCATCCCCTTACCACCCTCTTTAGAAGTTATAAAGGGGAAGAGGCCAGTGCAGACCAGAAAAAAGTCTGACTTTGTCCTGTACAGAGCCTAAAATATGGGGCTCGATATCCTCAATTCTGTGATTAAAAAAAAAAAAAGCTTAATTCATATGTAGTATAATTATTAGCAAATTACTTGCTTACTATTGCTTTTTTTTTTTTAAAGAACCTTTCAAATTGTCAGATATACTTTAATTATGATCCCTTCATGCTAAGGTCCATGAAATGATTTCTAAGAGAAATCATGGCTCATATGGAGTTAGCACAACAGTTCTAAACATACCTTGTACTATGTAGATAAAGAAATGGTAAGGCAGTAAGCAGTAATATTATACAAAGAGAAAATATGAATCTATGCATAGTAATTTTGCAGAATCAGATGCCAATTTCTTAACCAAATACCACATAGCTCTAACATTAATGCCTTTCCTTTAATTTTATAGTATTCTCCAATAGCTTATCTTTGGTTTTCTTCTTTTTCAATATTGCTTAATGTTTGTCCTTGATTTTCACCCACTGAGGTACATTTATCTTCTAATATACTTTCCGACATTGTTAAATTATATTATTTATATACATGTTAATATATAAATAAATATATTATACAGATAATATACATAATATCATTTCACTTAACTATTAATATCAATTACAAGTTAGATGTCATTTTCTTAGAAAATACTGACCTGGAAAAGTTTAAAGTAATAACAGAATATGTCATCACCCATGAGATTATTTCTTGCAAATTCTTGTCCTGTTTTTGCTATCTTCTTTGCCTATGGAACCAACAACAAAAAAATCCTTTCATGAAACATTTTTTCCCATGCAGACATAGGAAATCTGATCTTCAGAATACATTTTTAGAAAAATATATTTTATTGATTTTTTTTATAGAGAGGAAGGGGGAGGGATAGAGAGTTAGAAACATCAATGAGAGAGAAACATCAATCAGCTGCCTCCTGCACATCTCCAACCAAGGTACGTGCCCTTGACTAGAATCAAACCTGGGACCCTTCAGAGTACATTCAGTGAGAAAACTACCTTTGGGGTTAGTCTTTCCTGGTAAGAGAACAGTTAACCGAATATGTTTGTTTCAATTAAAAGGATATTTTTAAGACTTGAGAGTTTGAGAAGTCATTAAACCTTCTAGAATTAAGTCTCTCTTGGAGAGAAAGGGTATACATTAAATGAAGTAACAATGACTTTGTAAAGTAAATGCAGGATTAAGCTTATTGCACTGTCATAATTTTTCAGGAATTACTTCCAAGTTTATTTCATGCAATCTCTAATTTTTTTAGCTTTATTTTATTTTTAAAAAATCTTTATGGTTGAAAGTATTAAGTTTTCTTTTCCTCCCCATCTACCCCATCTAGCCCAACCCCACCTCCCCTTCCTGCCCCAGGCCTTACTACCCCACTAACTGCATCCATGGGTTATGTGTACATGCATACAAGGTCTTTGGTTGATTAACTCCACCCCGCTATTCCCACTTCCCTTCCTTCCCTCTGAGATTCTACACTCTGTTCTATGCTTCCATGTCTCTGGATCCACTCTATCAGTTTATTTTATTAATTAGATTCCATATATGAGTGAAATCATGTGATACTTGTCTTTCTCTGACTGATTTATTTCACTTAGCATGATACTCTCCAGGTCCCTCCATGCTGTCTCAAAGGATAAGAGATTCTTCTTTTTTACAGCTGCATAGTATTCCGTGGTGTGCCTGTACCACAGCTTTTTTATCCACTCATCCTCTGATGGGCACTTGGGTTGTTTCCAGGTCTTAGCTATTGTAAACTGTGCTGCTATGAACACAGAAGTGCATATATCCTTTCTGATTGGTGTTTCGGGTTTCTTAGGATATATTCCTAGAAGTGGGATCACTAGGTCAAATGGCAGTTACATATTTAATTTTTTGAGGAAACTCCATACTGTTTTCCATAGTGGCTGCACCAGTCTGCATTTCCACCAGCAGTGTACTAGGGCTCCTTTTTCTTCACATCCTCCAAATCTCTTATTTTAATCCATAGCAGTTAGTTTTCCCTTCTATCAGGCCAGCTTTCTTAATTTTCATGTTCCTAGTACAGTGGTTGGCAAATGGCAGCTCTCGAGCTGTGGTTTGCCGCTCTGTTACTAATGAATTTGCCGACCACTGTCCTAGTAGAAGTGAGAGAGTGTTGGAGGCTCAGAACAACTTGACTAAGAGAAAGCAAAGTCAAAGCCAAGGTTTAGCTTTTTGTTTCATGTGCAGACTGGACAGTTAATCCAAGCCACAATACCTGTGTTCAGCCTGAATGGAACTGGGTTACCCATGGGGCTTCCTATTTGTAGGTAAAGGTCTATTTTAAGCTTGCTGAACAGACATTTAAAATGAAGCCATAAGCCCGGTCAGGATGGCTCAGTGATTGAACATTGACCTATGAACCAGGAGGTAATGGTTCGATTTCCAGTCAGGGTACATGCCCGGATTGCGGGCTCGATCCCCATTGTGGGGCTTGCAGGAGGCAGCCAATCAATGATTCTCTCTCATCATTGATGTTTCTATCTCTCCATCTGTGAAACCAATAAAAATATTTTTTAAAAATAATTAAATGAGGATAGGATATTGGAGTACAAGGAGACTGACCTTACCTCTTCATCATGATCTTTTGCCCAGTTAAGTTTTTCTAAAAGATCGCTCAGGTTGCTTTTAACAGGAATGTAATGTTTCCAGGGCTGCAGCTCATTGTAAAAGTGTTCATAGTAGATAGAGTCCTGCTTCAGCACAACACTGTCGCCGACTAGAAGATATGGCAGGCGATATGCTGCAACAGTGCCATCAACGTTTATTTGATACTTGTGCTGTGAAACAGCAGAAAAATGTAAGAACCTCTTAAATTTCCTTTTTGTGTATTCTCATTATTCTCCTCTCCTTTTCACACAAAGAGTCCCATTGTCCTCAGATATAAACTGGACAGATTTTGCCCACTGCTTTCACCATTTAGTAACTGCTATCATAAAACGTGCTGACCTAGAGCTGAAGGCTTATTTTGATGCTCTCTTAAATTGCACAGATCACAAGTCTAATGTTGAAGCAGCCAATGCGATAATAAATAACTGTTGTCCTCAGGCTATAACCTAAAGAAAGATCGATTTATGGTGACTATAATTTCCTTATTACTTACTTAATCACATGTGAGCACCTGCTGAGGGCACATTCTATACCGTGTTAACCATACCTTTTAAACATTAGGTGACCACACACAAGTCTTAAGGAAATTAACAAGCTCTGAGGCAAGTACATCTCTGAATAAAAATATTCATAGCATTGTGTTAATCAATAGTCTTTAGTTGTAGCAAATTCAATAGATAGGAACAGAGCAAAAGCATGACAGAATACCTTGAGAATGTATGGCTGGTATTAACTCTCATGTTTCAAATATCTCTGTGATATGCATATGGAAATACTAACAACTCAACTTATGGAATTCTTTAGGTCTACCTGCTGCATGTGACCCATCAACAACAAAAAACAAACTTGGCCAAATAGAGCCTAGACAACGCTCACTAATCACTTGCCTTACCTTTCTCACCACCACATGGGACTTCAAAAACTACTCACTGGTCTAGAGAACAGGGCAGTATCCTACTGTGTGAAAAGTAGGATATTGGGGACCACTCTCTGAGAAAAAGGACCATGCCCTGAGAAACATGAGCCGTATAGCTTCTAGCTACAGAAAGAATCCCCACACAGACCATTTGGATTGATTTCAAGTCATTTCACCTATTAAGAGACACATGGTTTACATCTTCTTTAGTCTGTTGTCAAGCTCTGGCTCTGGGAAGAAGTATTTGTAAAACCACTTACATGTACCTATTAATAAAAAAGATTTTGGAGCTGAAATGTACTACCTTGGGGGTCAACTGAGAGGAAAAGTTATAGCTCTCCCCTGGCCCCAAGCTCCCTGATATACATTTAATGTCAGGGCTGGGCTGGGTACTGAGTACAGACCCAGGTTGCCAAACCAGTCCCTGGACCTCATGCCCTGAAAGTCACTGAGTGTTATACTCATCTCTCCCATCCCCATGAGTTATAGGCCTCAATTTCTCTCCCCGAAATGAAGATACAGTATTCCCTTGAACAACATGGGGTTTAGGGACATGGACTCTTCCCCCTCTACAGCACTGTCAAAATCATGCATATAACTGCTTTTTCTTCTTTCTAACTTTTGATTCCTTCCAAACAGTTGTCCCTTCGTATCCATGGAGGATTGGTTCCAGGACCCCCACAGATACCCAAATCCACAGGTGATCAAATTCCTTACATAAAATGGCAAAGATCAATGCACATAGCTGGCCATCCACGTCTGCAGATTACCAGCCTCATATAAAAATATTCCTTTTGATCTGCAGTTGACTGAATCCACGAATTCAAAAGCTGGGGAAATAGAGGGCTGACTGTATATTGAGAAAAATCTGCCTGTGAATGGGTCTGTGCAGTTCAATCCCATGTCATTCAAGATTCAACTGTATTTGGAAAAACAAAAAAAAGGACTGGTCACAGATGATGCCATACCTTGAAGAAATCAAAAAATGAAATGTGTTTCACAATGGGACCATAGAGGCTTTCATCGTGTTTAAAGAAGAAAAAGTTGGTGAAGGCAGCATCTATGAGCTCTGGGTGTTTTCTGCTGAGTTTAACCAGCTCAAGTCTCTCTTTTCGGCTGTCTCGGCCTCTCCAGACAGCTGTGGAGTTTTTGCTTTCCCAGGGAGGACCCGTGTTAGCTTGCACAGACATCATATCCAGACTTACTCTGGAAGACAGAAAGTACAACACATTTTCCCTCCAAACCATCACATCACAAAGGTTGTTGGGAAAGAACTCACCAAGGGGGAAAAAAAACCAAGGCTCTGGGTCATTTGTGACCCGTCTCTTACCGGCCCATGGTTTCCAGAACAGAGTCAGTCAGGTCGTAGGTGGGCATCACAATATCCTTGGAATCTGTGGAGCCACACCAGGAAAAGATCGGAGGAATGTCTGGACTGGATTTCTTTTTAACCAAAGGCCAATCTCCCAAATTAACAAAAAACTCCACATCAGGCATCCTCACCTAGGAAAAAAGAAAAGAACTTACTAACATGTATTGCATTGTATAATGCTTTCTATTGATCCATGTGTGTCCTTGTAAAAAGAGGGGAGGACATGCAGGGATAATGCCTTGTGAGGACAGAGACTAGAGCGATGCAGCTGCAAACCAAGGAATGTTAAGTATTGCTGGGCACCACCAGAAGTCAGGAAGAGCCAAGAAGGGTTCTCCTCTATAGGTTTCAGAGGAAGCACAGCCCTGCTGGCACCTTGATTTTGGATGTCTAGTCTCCAGAACTGAAAGAATGAATTTCTGTTGTTTAAAGCCACCCAGTTTGTGGTACTTTATTACAGCAGCCCTAGGACATTAACACAGGTACACCACAGGACATAAAACTTCAAAATAGCTTTATAATAAGACCCAAATAGGACACCCCTTATATGGTTATTATTTTTAGTTTGAGAAATTATCTTTAAAACCCGGGCTTAAATTGTTTATTTTACATAAAAGAAATACTTACTTTTCTAGTCAAAGAAAGTAGTATGGCATCCATGAAAATTCTAAAACCTACATGTTCACCATGAGTTTTGATATAAACCTGGAAGAAAATTGAATGCTTGTTACATTAGTCTAAAAGCATTGGCAGGCTTCACTGAGATAAAGCTTATGAGAATGATCCTCAGAATGATTTTTAGTAAAACTACATCCTTAGTTGTAGCCAAATGATCAAAGTAAAAAATCACTAAGATAGACAAGCAAACCTCAAGCACAAATTGTACCTTATGAGGACCTAAGGAAGGTCAAGAGACATATGAAAACATGCTCAAAGTCATAATTATCCTAGAAATGCAAATCAAAACGATAATGAGGTACCATCTCACACCTGTCATAATAGCTATCATCAACAAATCAACAAATTACAAGTGCTGGTGAGGATGCGGAGAAAAAGGAATCCTCGTGCACTGCTGGTGAGAATGCAGCCACTGTGGAGAGCAGTATAGAGTTTCCTTAAAAAACGAAATATGGAACTGCCATTTGACCCAGTGATCCCACTTCTAGAAACATCCCAAGAAACTAGAAACAATAATCAGAAAGGATATATGCATCCTCATGTTCATAGCAGCACAATTTACAATAGCTAAGATTTGGAAACAGCCTAAGTGCCCATCTGCCCATCAGCAGATGAGTGGATTAAAAAACTATGGTACATCTATACAATGGAATACTATGCTGCTGTACAAAGGAAGTAACTCCTACCATTTGCAACAGCATGGATGGTCCTAGAGAGCATTATGCTAACAGAAATAATTCAGTCAGAGAAAGATAAATATCATATGCTCTCACTCATTTGTGGAATATAATGAACAACATAAACTGATGAAAAAAAACACAACAGATCCAGAGACAGAGAAGCACTGATCAGGCCATCAAACTTCAGAGGGAACATAGGGAGGGTGCGGGTAAGGGGGAGAGATCAACCAAAGGACTTGTTATGCATGCATATAAGCCTAACCAATGGACACAGACACCAGGAAGGTGAGGGCATGAGCGGGGATGGTGGTCGTATGGGGAAGGCAATGGAGGGATAAGGACACATATGTAATACCTTAATCAAATAAAGAAAAAAATTGTACCTTGTTATCTTTCACGGTATAATGACACAAGCTCTGCCTTTGTCCAAATCTCTTTGGGATTTCTTCTGCAATCTTTTCTGGATCAACAGTAGGGAAATGCACCAGATCTCTCTGAATCTGAGCGATGGTTTCTGGGCAATTCATCTCCTGTAGCCAGGCTGCACTATCTTCCAAAGGACAGTCACAATTCTCGTGGTAAACTGGCCCTAATTACACATAAGCAACAAATTATACATAATAATTTCAGCATTTGAAACACTTAACAAATATCCATTATATGACTTCACAAATGTTGCCGAGGTTATTAGGAAGGGTATTTTGTCTTCTGTTCTGACAGCTCTTCACAGTAAGGTAGTGATATTTTCACAGTGAGGCCTGCTTTGCATGAGTTCAATGGAAAGCAAAAGTAACTAATTTTTGCTCAGAGTGGCTATTATAATCCATTATTTTTTATGTTTTGTGTACTTAAAAATAAGCAAACATTGGTAAAAATATATCAAAGGTGTATATCTTTTTTAATGAAAGACAGAAGTGATATAAAATTAATATTTCAATGATCTTTTATAAAAACAGTTTCTTAATGTGTCTAAGGTATTTTCCTCAATGAGTAAATCATCATCAATCACCAATAACATTATAAGTAAACAAAGAACCAGTATTATGTTTGTGTTTTGAGAATGATACAAAAACAAGAGCAATCTTCAAAATAGTTCATTCAGCCCAGCCACTGTGGTTAAGTGGTTGAGCATCTATGAACCAGGAGGTCATAGTGTGATTTCCATTCAGGACACCTGCCCTGGTTGCAGGCTCAGTGCCCAATAGGAGGCGTACTGGAGGCAGCAGATCAATGATTCTCTCCTCCTTTCTGGAAAAATAAAGTTCATTCATATTGTAATTAATTGATTATATATTTATAGAAATAATATTAACAAAATATAGCAGAATCTGAATTGAGATTTTACTGTGATTCCTTTTTATAATTTTCAGATTCTCACCTGACCCAAGCAGTAGTTGACAAGGGAATATTTTTTTAAGGTTTATATTGTACCATGTGGTCCTGGTGGAATGTGGGAAATATTTTTAAAACATTTGCCTTTGGACTTGTATGCATGCATATAAGCATAACCAATGAACATAGACACTGGGGGGTTGGGGTATGCGTGGGAGGGAGGGGGGGCAATGGGGAGATATGTATAAAAAATTAGTAAAAATTAAAAAATAAAATAAAATAAATTCTCAAAAAAAAATTGCCTTTGCTAGATGTGGGGGACCAGAAAAATTTGTGTCTCTGTATATACACTGCTTTTCCATTGTCTTAGGGTACTATCTCCATTGATATGGAAGAATATGGCTATAGATAATGCAGCTGCAGTCTCACACTATACCAAAAAAAAAATAAGAAGAAGAATTTCTCCAGAAAAGTACTTTTGGAACAAAAACAAAAAGAAAAACCAAACAAACAAAAAAAAACAACTGATGCCCTAGCTGGTTTGGCTCAGTGGATAGAGCGTCGGCCTGCGGACTAAAGGGTCCCACTAAAGGCACATGCCTGGGTTGCAGGCTCAATCTCCAGTAGGAGGTATGCAAGAGGTAGCTGATCAGTGATTCTCTCTCATCATTGATGTTTCTATCTCTCTATCCCTAAAAGCAATACAAATATATTTAAAACTTCCCCCCAAATAAATGTTAACTTCTCCCCTTTGCTTCAAGCCCTTTCTCTTCCTGAAGTGATCAAATTTCAATAATGCTTATCAGTTACTTGTCACATACCTCCAATTAAGTAAGTGTAATCTATGATCATATTGTATATAGCTTGATTTTTCTTGTTAATGTTGTGTCTTCAGGGAACAAATTCTCTATTAGTATGTTCTTCCCTCTTTAGTGAATTACAATTTCCATTCAAATCTTGCATTTCCTCAGGACTCTCAATTTAGCTTTCAAGGAGAAAATGTCTATTTTTTTCTTTTAGTGAAAAAATATCATGCTAACTTTTTTTTAAAAAAAATTAAATGACAGGCATCATTGTATTCAAATTGTTATTTTAAAATTATGTTCCAAATTACCTTTTAAAATATATGGGGATTTGGCCACATGTTGATCTTGGAATTTAATTTCAACCTTCAGATTTTTGTAGCTTGCATACATTCTGTATCTGACTATGAAGGACCCATCCTTGCGGTCTAAAACCTGGACGCCAACTCTAGTGAACTGCTCATCTGGTGCTGAGATTTTAATCTGGAATATCTTTTCACCTGGAGAAGATGTGAACCTGTGATGGGTAGAAGAATAACATAGAAAAATTATTTTAAGGAAAAAATGCACAAAGATTATGCTGTCCAGTCTGTGAACCTTACTCTTCTTCATGTTCTCCCCCTAATATGTCTTCTCTGTTATACTTTGAGTATCAGAATGAATATGATGGATCAGAGATTTAAAAAAGAAGAGGATGCCAATGGCCAAAATAACATAAAACAGTTTCATTAGAAAATTGCAAGGGAATATGTTAATAAACTAATTTATGTAAACACAGAATGTATTTATGCATTTCATATTTAAACATATTCTTATCAACCTATTTATTTTATGTCCATCACATATGTAAATTTGTGATCAAATAGTGCCTCTAAAAATATTTTGAAAAATCTCTCTCAATGATTCTTTTAAAAATTAGTATTATAGCCGAAACCAGTTTGGCTCAGTGGATGGAGCATTGGACTACGGACTGAAAGGTCCCAGGTTCGATTCCGGTCAAGGGCATGTGCCTTGGTTGCGGGCACATCCCCAGTAGGGGGCGTGCAGGAGGCAGCTGATCGATGTCTCTCTCTCACTTATGTTTCTAACTGTCTATCCCTCTTCCTTTCTCTCTATAAAAAATCAATAAAATATATTTAAAAAAATTAGTATTATAGCCCAGGTCAGTGTTTGTCAGTGGAAAACGTTGTGGGCTCAATTACCAGTCAAGGGTACTTTACCTGGGTTGCAGATTCCAGCATTCAGGAGGCTCCCTTACATCAATATTTTTTTCTCTTTCCCCCTCACTCCCTCCCTTTTATTCTCTCTCTCTCTCTCTCTCTCTCAAAACAAAACAAAACAAAAAAACAATGGAAAAATATCAAGTAAGGATTAACAACAAAAATTATAAATCATGCCCAGCATGGGCAAAAGCCAGCAGGCAGTGTATCATCTAAGTCAGTGTGGTTCTCAACCTTCCTAATACCGCGACCCTTTAATACAGTTCCCCATGTTGTGGTGACCCCCAACCATAAAATTATTTTCGTTGCTACTTCCTAACAGTAATTTTGCTACTGTTGTGAATCGTAATGTAAATATCTGTGTTTTCTGATGGTCTTAGGCGACCCCTGTGATGGGATTGATGGACCCCCCAAAGGGGTCGAGACCCACAGGTTGAAAACCGCTGATCTAAGTGATACAGTAGGAAAGGTTTTTTTGAGTGAGTGCTCTTGCTATTAAGATTATATTTAGCCCAAACCGGTTTGGCTCAGTGGATAGAGCGTTGGCCTGCGGACTGAGGGGTCCCGGGTTCGATTCCAGTGGGGGGCATGCATCTTGGTTGCGGGCATGTCCCCAGTGGGGGGTGTGCAGGAGGTGGCTGATCGATGTCTCTTTCTCATCGATGTTTCTGACTCTCTATCCCTCTCCCTTCCTCTCTGTAAAAAATAATATATATATATATATATATATATATATATATATATATATAAAGATTATATTTAGTTTCTTCAATTATATTATTTAATATATTTTATTTGCTTTGGAAAACGTATTCCCAAGGTTTTTTTTTTTAAAATATATTTTATTGATTTCTTACACAGAGAAAGGGAGAGGGATAGAGAGTTAGAAACATTGATGAGAGAGAGAGACATTGATCAGCCGCCTCCTGCACGCCCCCCACTGGGGATGTGCCTGCAACCAAGGTACATGCCCTCGACCGGAATCAAACCTGGGACCCTTCAGTCCTCAGACTGACGCTCTATCCACTGAGCCAAACCGGTTTCGGCCCAAGGTTTTTTCTTTCCTACAAAATATACATGGTGAGCAATTAAAAAAAGACAATAATTTCAAAGTATATAAATTCTAGACGTAAATTTTGAGTATAATTTCAGTTGTTGAGTTCAATGGGATGAAATAAAGGTTTGTTGCAAACACATATACTTTCCCTCTAAACTATAAAGCTTCAAATACTGCTTGATTATTCTTTTTGAGTTTCAAAGCACGCTTATCTGCAGATGTGCACCTGGAAACGGAGGGCAGCACCAGGGAAAAAAATGAAACCAAGTTTCTAACAGCTGGATCTACATTCCTTATTACAGGTTAAATGCAAAAGCAGTTGTCTCTCTAGCTCTGTGGGAATCTCTATGAAAACAGCTAATTCGGAATTATTTCGAAAGCTCCGAGAAAGATTGGTTGGGACGGAGAAAGACAGTTACAACCAGATGTGGATTAGCACCCGAATAGCCTGAATTTTAAAACTGCCGCGGAGAAAGGAGTTCTTGGGCGGATAAAACTGGAAAGAAGAAGCCACAGTTAAGTTTTAACTGCATTCCCAAGTAGTTTAGACCGCTGTTTCTCAACTTACTTATTTCCGGATGTGTCCACCGCCTGAATGTAGAAATAGCGCGCGGGAAGAACAACCGCTGCTTTCAGCCCTGGTCCCCATACTTCACTCTTCTCCGGGCTCAGTCGCCTCTCCCCGCCGGCCTCAGCGAAGGCTGGAACTGTCCCCAGAAAGAAGCAGTAAAGCAGCGCAACGCTAAACATTTACGAGACGGACTATTAAATAATCCACGAGTAACGGAAGTAGAAAAAGGTGGACAGAACGAGCTGTGGATTGGGTTAAGGGCACGTTGGCCAACGGCAGCAGCAACAAGAAAACACAGCTCCCAGGGGTGTGGCTTGCTGTGCAGGGCAGGCGCGCGGGGGTCCACGTTCCCCGGGAAAATCACCGCCGGGGCGCAGGCCTGTAACGCAGCTGAAGGGCAGCCGTCCTGCTGAAACAGGCAAGAACCACACTGCTCCTCTTTCTCGGGACAAGGATAAACTTGGGTTGCTCCTGCAACTGGAGCATCATTGGGGGGAAGAGTCCGTTTCAGGTTCCATCCAGTCCAAGGTGCCCGGGCGAGGGGATTGGCCCCGCGCGCCGGACCCGGCTGAGTAAGGCTTTCTCTTAGTGGATAGTTTGGATGGACACGCGTCCCCGCGCCGGGGCTTCCTGGGACGTGTAGTTCGCGAGGGGACCGGCGGAAATCCTGCCAGGTTTTCCCCAGCTCTCACTCAATTTATTGGTCCTGCGGCCAGGGCTTTCAGGGAACAGATACGCACTACATCTCCAACAGAAGGGCACGCGCGGGTCTGGAGGCACAGCTAAGATTTTTCTTTTTTCTTTCTTTTCTTTAAATTGTCCCTATATCCCCCGCACCTGCAGAGGTCAGCAGGTGTAAAACACGATGAGAGGAAGGTTTGTCAATGATATCTGACGATTGGTCTCCGGGCACAGCCGCCCAGGGAGCTGTCCACCCCCCCCAAACTGTCCGATGGGACGAGGGACGCCAGCCCCAGGGTAACCGGAGGGACGTCGCAGGCTGCGCGGGAACCAGTGATTGGGATCCGTAAGCGGGGGTTTCGCCGCGGACGCAGCGACCCAATCCCCGGCCAGAGGTACCCGGGGCTGTGGGCAGAACCCACCAAGTGGCAGTCGGAGACCGCGCGCCCCGCGCGCCGGGTCTGGAGCCGGGCACCCGGGCGCCGCGGGCTGGGCCTGGGGCGGCCCCGCCTGTTCCAGGGGCCGCGCACGCTGCCGGGGCGGCCAGGGGCCATGGGGGTCCAAGTGGAGGTCACTGCGTCGGTTACTCGTTCTCCTGGGGGAAAAATAAAGTGGACCCCGAGCTGGGCCGCAGGAGGCAGGCCAGGCACGAAGTCCTCTCGGGAACAAAGCCCGGTGTGGAGTGGCCCCTCGCGGTTACCGGTGGCGGCTACTGCCCGGAGCCCGTCCCTGCCTCCCGGCCACGGTCCGGGGCGCGCGGTGGCCCTCCCTTGGCCCCTGTGCGCCCACCGCGGGGCCACGGTGGTCTCCGGGAGCCTCCTCCTCTTCCTCCCTCCGTCTCTGGACCTTGCCAGCTGCCCCGATAAACCCACACGAGCCCGTGGCTCCGACAAAGTGGGCCTGGGCTCGGGGTGTGTGTGCGTATGTGTGTGTGTGTGTTTCCTTTTCAGTTTTCCTTTTTGTTCTTGCATTTAATAATGATCTAAACCCATGCATCCCGCAGCTCGAACCCGGGGATCTTTCCGCCCGGGTGCGACTGCTCAAGTCCCACCAGCCCCGGTACCTAGAGCACCCAGAGCACCCAGAGCACCCAGCGCGTCCTGGGGCGGGTAGGTAGGCGGAGGTCACCGCGCCAGCCTCGCTGCCCGCTCCCCCTGGCGGCAAACCCCGGCTTCCGACCGAGGGAGGAGGGCGGGAGGAGGGGCCGGCAGGCCCGGCTGGGAGCGCGCGGGCCGGGGAGGCCGCCGGAGGGGTGCGGACAGGGGGCGCGGACAGGGGGCGCAGCCACGCTTTTCCCTTTCGGCCGGCGCCGATTACGCCCGAACCGGCTCAGCGCGGCGGGCGGGCGGGCGGGAGGCCCTCGGGCTGCGCGAATGTTTCCCCTGAACCCGGAGGCCTCCGAGCCCCGCTGCGCTGCTGGCTTTGCAGGGGAGGGCGGTCGCCTCCCGGGGAATCTGACCTCGACCCTGGCCAGCACGCGGGTGGACCCCCGGTCACCATCCTAGGCCGGCTCTCTGTCAGGCGAGTGGGTCAGGTCTGATGGAGGAGGAAGTGGGGCCTGGGGGTCGTGGGGAAGGAAAGATGCGGAGTGGGGGAAGGGGGTGTGTGTGTGGGGGCGTGGACGCAGACCAGAGGCACTGGGGTTTATAGCGTGTGTGTGTGTGTGTGTGTGTGTGTGTGTGTGTCTCGTCTGGCCCCCCGGCATTCCATCCTTTGTAAGGCATTTACCTATGCCTGTGTCTCAGTGGCCTTCCGTAGAGAATATAGATAGATCATTATAGTTGTCATATATGGGAAGCTTTTCTGAAGACTTAAGATGTTAAGTTCTTTAAGCAAACTTGATCCTTAAAATGACTGATTTAAAATGTAACCAGAAAAGAATGCAACCTAGGCGGTGAGTATTCTTACAGATGGAACGTTCGGTTTGTAAAACAGTTCAAGTCGTTATTTTAGCAGTGCATTTAGAGCTGGCCATTTTATGGTGACATTTTGTTTGCACACGATAACTTTGGTTGCTTGTGCCACGATCTTACGAATAAATAATAATTTGATCATTGCATGCTGCAGTCATTAGGAAATCTTAATATGGCATCGTCTCATTTAGATAAGGGAACTTCAATTTTCAGAGTTGAGAAGTAGGGGGAAGAAGAGGCTCCTTGGGTAAAACTCCATCCAGTTCTGTAATGGCTGAGGCCCCTCCTGGTGAGCCCTCCTGGAATCTGGGATTTTAAGCCTGGGTTTGCAATAATGCCCTGACATGATGTAGGCATTTAAGAATAAGTATTTGTCGAAGATACTTCTATAAATGCTGGACTTGGGAATTCAATAGTCAGGAAAACCAGACTTACAAGAGGCAGGCATTCATCATATAAGAACACACGTGTATCAATGTAATATCGCACCCTGGTTAAGGTGTGTGAAAGAAAGGTGTCTGAGCATATAGTATATTCAAGGTGACCAGGACTATTTTGATGAGCAACGAAAGCATCTACCTTGTCCCCAAAAGTGACATTTGAAGGATATCTGAAGGATAAATGGAAATTAATGAAATAAAGAGGGCGAGTGGGATTAAACAGCATTCAGAGACTGGAAATATGGTCAGTGTGGAGGGAGTGCAGAGAGAGGAAGGGGGAGAGGGAGGATGAGGTGGGTTTAGATTAGGAGTTGGCTTTTGTTTCTAACAGCAGAGGGTTTTAGGCAGAGGAGTTCTATGATGCATGCTTTCATTTCTAATATCTATGCACAGGTTAGATTTGAAATGTCAACTAGCGGGGAGTGGAGGGGGCTAGGAGTGGGAATGGAATTGGGAATGGTCTATAAAAATAGGGACAAAAGCTGACATAAAGTCTGAGAAAACTGAGAGCTGTGGGCTATGGAGTTGAGGGACAAACTACCTCTCTGTACCTCACTATCTACTGAGGCTATAATTACAGTAGAATAGGATAATTTGCCTCTATAATGTCTCTGTTATCAGTAATAATTTGTGCTTAATTCACTTGTAAGAAAGCCTGAGGACACAATAATACTAGCAACCGTGGTCTCATAGAGATCTCACTGAAGTGAAGAGAAAAGGCTGGAGCAGACTGATAAAGAAAGAAAGTAATATAGCAGTGTTTGGGTCTTGGGATTTGGATAATTTTTACTTTCTCTGTTGTATCTTTTGGTACTTCGTAATATTTTTCTGTAATTGTTTTACTTATGGGGTAAAATTTATAAATATTACAGGTTTTCAAAGACAAATTTCCATACACAGTGGTTTAATAAGAAAGTTTGCAGACTGCTTTACATTTACTCTTGTCCTTAATTGACAATATAAAATATGCTTTTATGGTGATAATCTTTTTATTATTTTATTTTGGTAAAAGTAAAACCAAAGGCATCATTTTGGTCACTGACCACTCACTATTTAAAAGCAATCAAACCCAAAACCCATAACAGCAAATTCAGACTGTTAAATGCTTTATTAATCAATTGTTATGTTATTTTTTTTTTAGCTTCTGGAAGCTCATCCCCTTTTCTATGCAAATGCAGTAATATCCCCTTTGCATATGTTTTTTTAAAAAATATATATTTTTATTGATTTTTTACAGAGAGGAAGGGAGAGGGATAGAGAGTTATAAACTTCGATGAGAGAGAAATATCAGCTGACCCCTGCACACCCCCTACTGGGGATGTGCCCGCAACCAAGGTACGTGCCCTTGACCGGAATTGAACCTATGACCCCTCATAGGCCTGAGCCAAACCGGTTAGGGCTGCATATGTTTTTTGATAAGAATATTCTCCTATATAAAGTTCCAAATCAACATCTTTCATAAAATCCTCACACTGCTACACAGGGAACTGATCCCACCGGTAAAATACCATTCAGTCTGAGGAAGAAAGCTCCGGCAAAGTGGAAGCTACCAGTAAGCTTGAAATGAAGAGATAGCAAAGGCAGCACCAGGAACATTTCTCTCTTCCCGACCAGACTAAATTCTGTACCTTTTGCTAACTGCCCTTTACCATGCCTCCTTCTACTACAAGCCACCCAAACAATCGCAATGCTACAAATAATTACCTCTATCCATACTATGGATTTTAGAGAAAGGTAAGAGAATAACAGATAAAAAGTAGAAAAATGTTCCTCCCAGACATCTGCCAAAAAGTAGAGAAACCAACTCCTCGGAAAAGCAGAGTTTGGTCTGTACACACTCAGGTACTCAGCTTCTCTTGCATTCTCCTCTGCTGTCACCATCATGCCAGGAGATGAGGAACAAGGAGAAAGCATAACAGATTCCTGTCTAGAGATCCACTATAACTACTCCTAGGATTTCTTGGCTATAAAAACAAACAAACAAAAAATAAGAAAGTTTCAAAACCATCATAGATTCCATCTTTGTTGGTGAAGCTCCTGCCAAACAGAACCTTCTGCAAAATAACGATAAACTCTGGACAAATTACATGAAGGTTTGAATAGAGGGCATTTAAACATTTCTTAAAAATAAAGAAAGTAGAATCTTTTCTAGGATATGTGGAGTCCTCCTGGTATGGAAGTCTGCTCCCTTAAATTACATGAAGGACATTCAGTACTTTCATTAATTTCTCCTCACAGACTCAGGATAATCATCTGTTATTTCTAATCTGTTAGTCATAGGTTTTGTCATTCAGTATTTTTATGATGGATTTTATATAATCATTTTCTTGTAATTGGTGAAAGTTATTCTCATTTCTAATTTTTTAAGTAAGCAAATGGGCAGAGATATTAACAGGTTAATGTCAAAATGGCCACCCAGAGTATGTTGATTTTCAAATGCTGTTCCATCACTGAAGCCCTGCAAAGTGCTCTACTCTAGCACCTGCATCTACTTGCCTCTTACACCACCTGTAACAGTTTTATTCACCCAGGTCTACAGAATCCAATCGAGGAAGTCACTAACTTCTGATCAGTGTCAGAAAACACTAAAGTTCAAGCCTAAACTGATTCCTTTGGGAATGAAAAGAGAGAAAAATTCAAAAAGCAATTGAAAGCATCAAGGAAAATGTAGATGTGCTGAGGCTATTCAGCAAATGCTCCAGGGTATATCAAGTCTAGCCATCACTAACTTCTAATCAGATCTTTAATCAAGTGTAGGCTTGAACTTTAGTGTTTTCTGAGACTGATCAAAAGTTAGTGACTTCCTAGATTGGATTCTGTGTGTGTGTGTGTGTGTGTGTGTGTGTGTGTGTGTGTGTTTTGTTTGTTCGTTTGTTTGTCAGGTAACAGATTTTTAACCTCAAAAGATCCAAGATGGCAATGGAGTAGGTGGATGTTACACTCACCTTCCTGAGGAGTCAGCTGCCTAGGTTAGAGTATAGAGATCTGATTAGAAGTTAGTGATGGCTAGACTTGATATACAGTGGAGCATTTGCTGAAAAGCCTCAGACTCAGCACTGGCACTGAAATTGAGCCTGTATTGATCTGGTGAACACTCACCCCTACCTGGTGACTCAGTGAGAACCTACCTCATGCAACTCCAGTATGGCCAGAACTCTTTTAGTGACTGAGCTTAACAGGCAGCAGGCAGGTGGAATCAGGCAGAGGCAGATCTCAGGTGCTTTAAGATTTTTGCTAACATGGTCCCAGACCTGGTGCTGGTAGAAGCTATCCTTGGGATGGGGCTTGGTTGTTCCTGCCCAGACCCAGGCCAGCAGAGGCAGCCACAAACTGTGGATCACTTTCCAGCTCTAAACTGCTTGTCTAGGGCCAGTCACAGGCAGTGTCTGACATTGACCTACACCAGAGTCTTTCCTCAAGAGGCCTCAGAAAGAACACACAGAGGATAGAATCGACGATTTGGAAGACAGGGGTAGAAAAAAAGACCAATCAGCAACAAAAAGGAAAAAAAACATTTTGGGCTAGGGCCCAAAACAGTATTATAAAAATATATTAAGGAGCCTTTTTGAAGAAGAAGGAGGAGGAGGAGAAACAGAGGAACATAGAATAAAATAGCATTAAATACTTTCCTATCAATAATCAGTTTAAATATAACTGGCTTAAGTGCTCCAATAAAAAAACATAAGGTAGATGAATGGATAAGAACACATATATATGCTTTCTACAAGAGACCCACCTCAGAATGAAAAATACACATAGAATAAAGGAAAGGGATGGGCAAAGATATTTCATGAAAATGGAAAGGGGAAAAAAAAAAAGCTGGGTCAGCAATATATCAGACAAAATAAACTTTAAAACAAAGGCTATAGTAGAAGACAAGGACACTACATAATGATAAAGGGAGCAATGCTACAGGAGGACAACCTTTGTAAACATTATGGACCCAGCATAGGAGCACTAAATACGTAAAGCAACTCTTGATGGATAGAGGGAAAATAGTAAAGTCATAGTATTAACATTCCATTGACATCAATGGGTAAAGCTTGCAGACAGAAAATCAATAAGAAAAAGCAGCCTTAAATGACACACTAGATTAGATAGATTTAATTGTTATCTTTAGATATCTGAAAGCAATAGAATACACATTTTCATGTGCACGTGAAACATTTGCTAGGATAAGCCATAGTATGCCACAAGTCTCAGTAAATTAAAGAAGATTTAAATCATATCAAACATCTTCACCAAACACAGTGGTATGATACTAGAAGTCAATCACATGAAAAACACAAAAGACATGAAAGCTAAATAACATGTTAGTAAACAATGAATGGATTACCAATGAGATCAAGGAGGAAATAGAAAGGTATCTTGAAACAAATGAGAATGACAGCACTATAATACCAATTATATGGAACACAGTAAAAGCAGTGAGAAGCGAAATTCCTAGCATTAGAGGCTACACCAGAAAAACAAGAAAAATCTCAAATAATCAATCTAACCTCACATTTAAAGTAGCTGCAAAAACAACCACAAACAAAATCTAAAGCAAGGAGAAGAAAGGACAATAAAAATCAGTAGAAGTAAACAAAATAGAATCTAAAAAATCTACCAAAAGAAAAATCAATGAAACCTAGAGTTGATTTTTTTGAAAAGATAAATAAGATTGACAAACCTTTAACCAGACTCATCATGAAAAAGTGAGAAAGGACCCAAATAAATAAAATCAGAAATGAAAGAGAAGAATGAATTGATACCACAGAAATACAAAGGGTTATAAGAAAATACAATGAATAACTATATCCAAACACACTAGACTATTCTGGACAAAATGGATAAATTCTTAGAAACATATAATCTTCCAAAACTGAATCAGGAAGAATCAGAAAATCTGAATAGACAGTTTACAACTAATGAAATAAAAGTGGTAATGTAAAAATTACCAACAAACCAAAGTCCTGTACCAAAGTGCTTCACAGGTAAATTTGACCAAACCTTCAAAGATGAACTAACACCTGTCCTCAGACTGTTCCAAATAATTTAAGAGGAGGGAAGACTCCCAAGCTATTTATGAAGCCAGCATTATCCTAATTCTAAAGCCATATAAAGACATCACAAGAAAGAATATTATAGGCCAATATCTCTGATGAACATAGATGCTGAAATCCTCAACAAAACATTAGCAAACCATATCCAGAAATACATTAAAAAAGATCATGCACCATGATCAAGAGGAATTTATTTTGGGGATGCAAGTTTGACACACTATCCATAAATCATAAATGTGATGTACCACACAAACAAAATGAAGGATAAAAATGATATGATCCTATCAATAGATGCAGAAAAAGAATTTGATAAAATCCATCACCCATCTATATATATAAAAGCCCAGTGACTATTACTGCGGAATGACCCAAACAACTGGTGGCTATGAAGTGCACTGTGGCAGCTAACTAGCCTGATCCGGGCCCCGATTAGGCCCCTCTCACCATCCCCTTCCCCCAGTTGGCCCAGCTCCAATCGACCCCCAACATCCCAATCAGGGGTGGGGCCAGCTGGCCAACTGCCTGTGGTTCCTCCCCCTGACCAGCCCCACCCCGATCAGCTCCCAACCCCCTTAAATCACTGCCTGGCTTTTTGGTGCATGTACCTTTAGTGAAAGCACAAGAAAATAACTATCAGTCCTTTCTATCCCTGACCAGCATCTCCAGAGGGCTCTGCTAATACTGCAGCCAAGGTGTGGAATTCTCCCTTCACGACCTGCAGCCCCAGGAGACCTAAATTAGCTAAAAAGGCAACCTAAGCATTAACAGGATGACAGCCCTTTGCTGAGGGATGTAGAGAGGCTGGATAGAAAATTTGTGAAATTCCAGTGCCTCTCAGATTAGTAGGCTATAGTAGAAGACATAGAAGGACACTACATAATGATAAAGGGAGCAATGCTAGAGGAGGACAACCTTTGTAAACATTATGGACCCAGCATAGGAGCACTAAATATATAAAGCAAATCTTGATAGACAGAGGAAAATAGTAAAGTCATAGTATTAACATTCCATTGACATCAATGGGTAAATCTTGCAGACAGAAAATCAATATGAAAAAGCAGCCTTAAATAACACACTAGATTAGATAGATTTAATTGTTATCTTTAGATATCTGGAAGCAATAGATATCTAATAATATTTCAAAGTATGAGTAATACCACATTTTATTTATTTATTCATTAATTGATGGATATTTGAATGAATTGTTTCCATTTTTTTGGCTATTATGAATAATGCTGCTGTGAACATTTGTGTAGACATGTTTTTACTTGGATATGTAGGAGTGAGATTGCTGGATCACATGATAACTCTATGTAAATGTTTCTGGAATTGTTATCCCAAGTGACTGGACTATTTTGCACTTCCATTAGCAGTGTATGAGGATTACAATTTCTCCACATCTTTGAAATCCTTATTATTATTATTATTTTAAAAATATATTTTATTGACTTTTTACAGAGAGGAAAGGAGAGGGATAAAGAGTTAGAAACATCGATGGGAGAGACATTGATCAGCCGCCTCCTGCACACTCACTACTGGGGATGTGCCTGCAACCAAGATACATGCCAAACCTGGGACCCTTTATTCTGCAGGCCGACCCTCTATCCAATGAGCCATACCGGTTTTGGTGAAATCCTTATTATTAACTGTCTTTTTTTTTTATTATAGTCATACTGGTGGGTATCAGGTGATATCACATTATGGTTTTGATTTGCATTTCTGTGCTTAATGATTGTTCTTAATTTTTATTTGCTTACTGGCCATTTCTATTTCATTTTTAGAGAAGTGAATATTCATATATGTTGCCCTGTTAGTCTTTTTTATTTTAATGCATTATTTTGAAACTGGGGACCCAGTGCACAAATTTATGCACTTTGAAAGGAACTGTGGGCTGCAAGGCTGCTGTGGGCACAGGGGTGGGTCTTGGCCCATTCTCTGTGCCCCTGCCTGGCCCCTCCTGCCATGGCCCCTGATCCCCTGCCACCAGCTTTGTCCTGCCACCACTGCTCCTACGTTCTGATAGCACCAGTCCTGCTCACACCCACTGATGATGCAGAGCAATTGGGGCTGGCACTGTAAATGGGTTCGAGTGGTTGCTGCTACTCTGATTGCCCCTGAGGAGCAGGGGGAGGTGGAGAAGCCCTCAGGGGTGATTGAGGCTGGCAGCTGCCACTCCTCTCCATGAGCGTTAGGTGCCGACGCTGGCAGCAGATTCGAGCACTGGGTGGGATCATGGTGCGGGAGCAAGGAATTTTCAGTAACCACCAGAATAACAGCAACTGGCACCCTGCCTTGGTCTGGTGCCCCCACTTACGGCTCCACCACCCCGCCATGGCCAACTACCACCATGTTCCATGCTCTGACATCTGCTGCCAACACCTGCCATGTTCCATCCCC
>PVJN01034838.1:0-22499 GCA_004026805.1 Lasiurus borealis | reverse complement strand
GTCAGGCATGAAACTCTAACAAGGGAAGCATCCTCAGAACTGCACATCTCAGTGTGGATCCCAAAGTGTCTCCAAATGCTGTTACTTCTGTAGCACACTAATACCAGTAGGCAGATGATAATCAACAGACATTCATCGGACAAGAAAAATCAAATATTCTTTAGGACGTAAAACACATTTTGACACCTTCAAACAAGTGTCAGAAGAATTTGGCAAAAAGACATTCTAGCAAACGCCAAAGTCGCATCAACCAGGATACCATGTGCTCAGCTCACAGCCAGTCATGCACATGCAGTCTGGGAGCTTGCTTGTTTACACCATCAGTGAAGCACTGAGGATGATGCTTCAAATGTAAAAATGTTCAAAATGTGAACTTGGACCAAGTATAAGTGGTACATGACCTGTTCCAAGGTCAATTTCATTGCTTAGTGATTGTAGAATCTATATGGCCTTTTTTCAGCATGACCTGGCAAGACAACAAAATTTTAAACCTTAGATTTATGTAGAGAGCCCTCCAGATATGGGCACCGTATATTTTATCTCTGCCAGCCCAGAGTTAACTTTACCAACATGGTTGCAGGCTCTTTGGCTCTTGGTCTAAAGTCTGAATCTGTTGCGTATGCTGGTAGGAACTCAGCAATTCTACATGTAGGATAAGGTCTTCAGTAAATATGGAAATGAACATAAAGGGAATTCTAACAGGAATTAATAGTATCTTGATAAACCAACTGAGGGCCTTAAAAACCAAGAGAGGGGAGTAGTATAGAAGGGAACAAGGTAGAAATTCAGTTCTTACCTGAATGCAGGGAAAATGGACTCCCTAGTTACAAGCAATCAGTTGCTAGGCTAGAGCTAATACAGAACTCGTCAGTATTGTACTAGGGCTTCTTAAATCCCCATTTCCTCTCGCCTCTATCCCAAAGTCTGGAGAGAGCTAAATCTGAAAGTAGTTAAAGTCACCGAGGATTCAGTGTGGAGGTTGGGGTAGAGGTGGAGGGACAGGGAAGGAGGTAAGCCACACCTCTCTGCCCCCAACAGGGCTAAATAAAGGAGAAATATTTTCCTGAGATAGAAGGCACCTAAGCCCATTAACTCGCACAGAGTATGAAAGGGGACTTTGCTTTGTTTCTATAACCCCTTATTGCAAAAATAACTGCTGCTAGTGCAGGTGGCAAATGAGAGGAATTGAACTCTCATTTTACCAGTCTTTAGAAGTCTATGAACTTGAATGTAGGCCAAGTAGGCCTTTAGGGGAAATACACAAACATTATTTTCAGGGCCACAAGGCATATAGGTAACTAGTCAGATAATTCTAACTAAAAGACCTAAAAAAATAAATTACCTTGCTGAGAAAGCAGGGATGAATGAGCAGTAGCTACCCCTGCATGATCAGTGACCTTTTAAGGTTCTACTGTGGTAAATCATATAACTGTACTTTTCCAGTAGAGCAGGTCCAATTGGACACCTGCCTGAAGAGTATATTTTTCATTGACTTTTGATTATCAAAATTGGGATCTTTTTCATGCCCAGACTATTGCCAAGGAAACAAGAATAAACAAGAGTTTGCATTCTGGCTAAGTTCCAGAACCCTATGTGACCAGGCAAACTCCTGGTATCTTCCTGACCACCAGTATTAAATATGCTATGTCTGTGGCCTATTTTTTTTTCCTATATAAGTGCTGCATAGGAAAATTTATACTCCTGATCAAATATGTAAGACTGAATCATGGTCATCATTTACTGAACACTTAGTAGATACCAGACACTGTTCTAAGCCCTAAATACAGATGAGCTTCCTGAATTATTACAAATCCTTAGGGACAAATATTTACTCCCATCCTATCTAATAAAAGAGAAACATGCAAATTGATCGCATCTCTGCTACACCCACAAACCATGCCCATAAGCCAATCAGGAGCAAGTGTGCACATTAACCCAACCAAGATGGCGGTTGATTTGCGTATCCGAGGGCAGAGCAAAGACTGAAGACAGTGTAGAAGGAAGCCAAGTGCTGCAGAAGGGGAGTAAAGCTGCGGAGAAGCAAGCAAGCTGGGCGGCAGAGATGGAAGGAAGCAGGTGGGGCAGCAGAGACTGCTGCAGGAAGCCCTATTCTTGCAGGAATCTTCTTGCAATGGGTCTATAGTATTATAGAAGAAGCCAGGTTTAGAAAGATTAAATAACAACTTGCTCAAAGTCACCCAGTTAACGTCAGAGCCAGAATTTGAACCCAAAGAGTTTGACTGCAATGCCTGTGATCTTCATCATCATATTCTACTAGAGGCCCAGGGCACGAAATTCGTGTATGGGTAGGATCTCTAACAGCCGCTGTCAGCTGAAAGGACCTCTCTTCCTTAGCTGCCTGCTGCCACTGGCTAGGAGGAGTGGCCGCGGGTGGTTGGCCAGCCAGCCCCAACCCTGGTCAAACTCCCAATTGAGGGGACAATTTGCATATTAGACTTTTATGATATAGGATTACCTCTTTCCACTTTTGAAATTAACTCAGAAGTAAAATCATTTTTTAAATATTAAAATTGTATAGTTTTCTGAGGAAAAAAAATCTTACAAAGCAAGTAGAAATAGTGGGATAATGGAAGCCTCCAGTGAATATACACAATGCAAATTATAATCCTATCTAATAAAAGAGTAATATGCACATTGACCATCACTCCACCACACAATATGGCTGCCCCTATGTGGTCAAAGACCCTGCCCCCATGTGGACACAGGATGACTGCCGCAAGATGGCCAGCAGTTGAGGGCGATCAAGCCTGCAGGGGAGGGCAGTTAGGGGGTGACCAGTCCAGCAGAGGAGGGAAGTTAGGGGTGACTGGGCCTGCAGGAAGGGCAGTTGGGAGGACCCAGGCTTGCAGGAAAGGGCAATTAGGGGAAATCAGACTGGCGGGGGAGCAGTTAGGCATCAATCAGGCAGGCAGGGAGTGGTTAAGGGGTGATAAGGCTGGCATGCAGGCAATCAGTTGGGAGCCAGCAATCCTGTATTGTGAGAGGGATGTCCCACAATCCGATAGGATTGGGCCTAAACAGGCAGTCACACATCTCTTAAGGGGTCCCATATTGGAGAAGCTGGACTGAGGGACACACAATCCCATGCACAAATTTCATGCACCAGGCCTCTAATATATGAAAATATTAAGCATGGAGCTTATACATCCGTATTGAGAAAGAGGTTCGTGTAAGAAGTGGCATTTGTGATATTTAGTGAGTCTCCTCTTAAAAGAGAATTTGTCTTTTATCATCAGTTGGAAAAGCTTTGTGATCTATTTTGTGGCCAGCTGGAATATTAAAAGGCTTCCCAGAAACAGTGTGGCCTGCTTCTGGCCATATAATCTGTAGAACAGAGGCAGAGGAACATTTAAAAAAATAAGAGAAGATGCTGTTAGTTTCTCTAATATCTTTGTAACATCCAGGTAAGCTTAAAGTTAAGGCAGATGAAGGTGTAAGGCAGTAGGGGAATTACAATAGAAATAGCCACCAAATACTGTAGTATACAAAATAGAACAAAAGAGCATTAACATTATCAATTTTATGTTTGTATTTATGAAAACCTTTGAAGAGAAATGATGGACTAGCTATAACACCCAGTTTCCTCCCATCCCCTGTGGAAGGGGCCTTGAACAGAACTTTATATTTTTGCTCGTTTTAAGGAATTCAAAGACAACCTTCATGGACACTACCTAGTATCATTGCTTTTGTCAGCCAGGGCAGGTTGCTGAGTGTGCACCCCTGTCCACCAGGCAGGCGGGAGCCCAGAGCACGAGGGTGTCAGCATGTGGGTGTTAATCACTCTGCCAGGACCTCTGATTAGGACACTCTGAACAGTCCTCCTGCACACTTCAGGACCTCTCCTTTCTTCACCTTTTTTAAAAAAAGTATATTTTATTGATTTCTTACAGAAAGGAAGGGAGAGGGATAGAGAGTTAGAAACATCGATGAGAGAGAAACATCGATCAGCTGCCTCCTGCACACCTCCTACTGGGGATGTGCCCACAACCAGGGTACTTGCCCTTGTCCGGAATCGAACCTGGGACCTTTCAATCCACAGGCCAACGCTCCATCCACTGAGCCAAACCGGTTTTGGCCTTTCTTCACCTTTAAACTGGCCTCTTTTGAAAAACTTGTCATAAGACTTTTTTACCATTTTAACAGAGAATGAATAGAGGTCACCCTATTCCATTCCTGACCATGCTTCCCCCTCTCTCCTGTCTCTCTGCATCTTTTTTTTTCTCTCTCTCTCTCCAGAATTCCTGGTCCAGCACTTCCCCCTCCTTCCTTCCCAGTAACCTCAAATCAGAGTGAGACAGAAGACTGCAGGATCTCCCTCAGACTTTCCACCGGTCAGACCATGACAGCCTTTTGCTACCTGCCTCCTTCACTGGCTCTTGTTTTAGGAATGGAGTGGGATTCATGGTGCCACTGAAATTTGCTAATGGGAAAAGTTTCCTGTGATGATAGCATTTAGCTAGATTTGGAAAGCGAAACATGCTTGCTCTTCCCCAGCATCAGGTTTTGTTACCACAAAGCTTGAGAATGAAGCTTACAGTGAACTAGATATTTTACTGAGCCAATCTGTGTTTGCTTCATTCATCCAGAGCTTTGGAGTCATTAAGACATTAATCATTCCTACGAAGTGGTGCTAAATTATAGAAAAAATCACAGCAGTAACACTAGATGTTTTCAGTTGTGCCGTATACGGTTGCCCCAGAAGAAGTAAATATAAAAATAAACAAATAGTAGAGGCAGCATGAGGTGGCTTTCTTATTCTACTCTTTTTCAGACCCTGTCTCTGGTTGTCGTATTTCGTTATGCAAATCATCTTATAACTCTATTTTCCCCTGTGCTTCTCCCCTAGTCTCCCAGTTCAACAAAAAATAACTTCATTTAATTTTAAAACATCAGTGTAATAAGAATCACATATGTTCATTCTTTTTTAAGTCTCCCTAAAATTATGCCAGGGATTCTTTTTGGGAAGTACACACTTAAAGCAAACATCAGCTATCAACCTCTCTGTTGGTTTCCCATGTTCAAGTCTCCCTGAGAGATCAGGCCATCACGGCAGTCTTAAAGAAGTTACAATCCCAAGGAGCCTTTTAATTAGGGGAGACAAATTACCTAAATATCTAATCTGGTTTAAAGCTTAAACTGCCACAATAATTCATACAGCTTTTGAGATAGTGTCATAAATGACAGACCCGTCTCCAGGTCTCAGGAGAGACATCCACCATCCACCCGAGTGCTGACTGCTCTGCTGGGGTGCCTGGTTGAAATGTGTGGCTCTGGGTTGCTTGATTCAAACCCAGTAGCACTCTGACCAACTGGGCCTCACTTCTGCTTCTGTTGGAAGCCAACCCGGAGCGTCTGCCCCATGCATCTGCCGTCCACGTCACCCCTTTGAAATCCCCCAGTGCCCGTGTCTTACGGGAACTGTGGGAGCTCACGAAACCTCAACCACAGACTCTTCTCCACCAGCCCTTCTTCTGAGCCACTGGGTCTGTGCACGTGTGGTGGTGGAGGCCACCTGAGAACTGATCTTATCCTAGAGTCCCAAACAGACAGGAAGAGAGCCCAGGCCCTCGCCCTTTGGTTCCATCCTCACGTATTTGCCACACCAATGTCTCTGCAGGCTGAGGAACCCGGCTGCCCTTCCCCTCATTTCCTAGAGTCTGAAGAACAAGGCTCTCTCTTACACTATATTCTCTTCCTTCCACAGGTCTAGTGCAGCCTACCAGGTGAAATGGAGTAGCTTCTCCACACTCTATTTTGTGCAAGTTTGTTAGTAGATAGAGCAAAGGGAGAAGTAAAGGATTTGGGGAAATCTTCTCTTGAGATTCCTTGGCGGACAAGGCTACTGTCATAGATGATACTGTTGTCTGCAAATGTTCCTTCTGCCTCCTGTTGCCAGGTGACTTGCAGCACCTCCTGTGAGGGGCATGCACGCACTTGCCCTTGATGTGGGGTTCAGACACGTGGCTTCTTTGGCCAATGGCATGTAACTGGATGAGATATAGGCTACATCTGAGCAAAAGCCTTTTGAGTCAAGGCAGGTTTCTGCCAGTCAGTCCTCTTGCTCTGTTCCTTCTGCTGTGAGAGTGGCATGACCAAAATGGGGGCCTCTTCTTCATCCTGGGTGAGAGAATAAGACATGTGGGCAGCAGCCAAGCTCACACTGACCTGCAGCCAAACCGTAGTGTGAGTCGGAAGTAAAATTTTGTTGCTAACAGTCACTGAGATGAGGGGTTATTTAATACTGTTGCAAAGCTGACTAACATACTCCATAATGTTTTGCATATCAAAAGCCAAATGTCACTTCTTTTTTCCTATTTATATTCCTCCTCTAATAAATCTAATCTCTCCCCAAGCAGATGGATGCCCTGAGCTAGATAGAGTGAAGGTTATGCATTCAGAAAGGCAAAAGAATCAGCATCTTAATTCTTTTCAAAATATTGCCATATGACATAAAGAGAGGAACTTTAGATGGAAAATAATTTAAACTGTGGGTTTTGGTTTTCTGTGGGTTTGGCTTTTGGTTTTTGTTTTGCTCTGAAAGAAGGAAGTAATCATTGTTTTGTAAATCAATGGAGGTTTATTCTGTGCATACTAGGACACCCAGGTGAAAAGTAGAAAGCAGGTGTGTGTGTGTGTGTGTGTGTGTGTGTGTGTGTGTGTGTGTGTGTGTTAGTGGTTTTTAAAGGATAGAACCTTGTCCTGGCTGGTGTAGCTCAGTGGTTAGAGTGTCAGCCCACACATCAAAGGGTACATACTAGGGTACAAGGTTAATCCCTAGCCATGGTAGGGGCAAGTACAGGAGGCAGTCATTCAATGTATCTCTCTCATATCGATATTTCTTTCTCTTCCCCTTCCTTCCCTCCCTTCCACTCTCTCAAAAAAAAATCAATGAAAAAATATCCTCAGATGAAGATTAACAACAGAAAAAAAAGATGATAGATAAAATCTTAATCATTTTGAGGTTATGCTGTTGTTAGAGAGACATAATATAGAGAAGAAGGCACCATCCTCATTCAATGACAGATAAATTCTGGGTTGTGATCCCAGATTCACGGTCTGCTGTCTGTGGCCAACCATAGGATCTCTTCTGTCCTTATTTATATGGAAGCAAGTGGGTTAGCTCTGATTTTAGTCAACACCAAGAATTCTTCTCACTATTTTTCATTCTGTTGTATTTCAGGAATTGGCAAGCATGTAAGACTTATTTAGTGGTGACTACACCTGCTGTTTATTTACTTATGCCAGAGGCAAACAAAAGAACTGTTGGTCCCAAAATGATCATTTTAGCTACATCTGTGCACACATGGTAATCAGCACAAGCAGATAAATTTTGGAAAAAATGGGAAAATGTAGCTTTTTCCTTTAGAAATGCTGAGTATCCTGCTGGATTTGAGCAATTGGAATTTCCCTGCCACTATGGTTCATTTCTGGGTTTGTATATAGAGCTGCTCACTATTTTCTATTTGAGAAAAAAACATTTTGCCATGCTCAAACCTGGGATTTTCCTAACTTCAGATACTTGGTTGTGATAAACAAAGTTTACAGCTAGGTCTGATGGTAGATTTGTAGGTCCATTGTCTCATGAGTAAATAAATTATAATCTACTAAGAAAACAATAATGTCAGGCCTAATCATTTATAAAGTAACTAGAGGCCCGGTACACAGATTTGTGCACCGGTGGGGTCCCTTGGCCTGGACTGCACCCTCTCGCAATCCAGGACCCCTTGGGGGATGTTGGATAGCCAGTTTCGGCTCGATTCCCCCTAGTCCCAATCCAGACAGGAGGGAGCCTGATCTCTGCAGGCCTAATCCAGACAGAAGAGAGCCTGATCCCCAAAGGCATGATCCAAACAGAAAGGAGCCCAATCCTGTGCATTGAGCATCTGTCCCCTGGTCGTCAGTGCCAATCATAGCGACCCATTAACCGGTCATTTGGTTGCTCGGTTGCTTAGACTTTTATATATATGGACTAGAGGCCCAGTGCACGAATTCATGCATGGGTGGGGTCCAACTGGCCCTGATGGAGGTGCAAGGGATGATGCTTGCTGGGGCTGGCCAAGGGGAGGGGCTTTGGAAGGTTGGCTAGTTGGCCCCACCCCCAATTGGAGTGGGGGGGGCAATTGAGGGCAGGCTGGCTTGGGGAAGGGACCATGGGAGTTTGGGGGGCCAATCGGTGCCCAATTGGGTTGGTTGACCACTGCAGCGCGTGTCATAGTGACTGGTTGTCCAGGTCATTCTGGTCGTTCTGTCATTCTAGTCACTTGGCTTTTATATATATAGATTGATTGTGTGCTATAAATTTAGAAAGAAAAAAGATAGAATATGAAAGATATAATAATAGCTGAAACCGGTTTGGCTTAGTGGATAGAGCATAGGCCTACAGAGTGAAAGGTCCCAGGTTTGATTCTGGTCAAGGACATATACCTTGGTTGCGGGCACATCTCCAGTACGGGGTGTGCAGGAGGCAACTGATCGATGTCTCTTTCTCATCGATGTTTCTAACTCTATCTCTCTCCCTTCCTCTCTGTAAAAAAATCAATAAAACATATTTTTAAAAAAGATATAATAATAGGATGTGGGGAGCTGCCCTGGGCATATGGGGGTACCAGAGACCCAAAAGCAGGCTCTGGACATAGCTCTCTGCTTTCTTACCCTTCAGTTTAATAAACAAGAATTCTGAATGCAAAGTCTAGATACAGCTCTCTGCTTTCTCACCCTTCAATTTAATAAACAGAGATGTGAATGCAGAGTTTAGACATAGCTAAACAGGTTGGCTGAAAAAATGTTGATGCCTATGTCCAAGATCTTGCAAGGTCTTGATTACTGTTTGCAAATATGTACCTGATTTGTGTAACCCCCTCCTCTGCTTGTGCTTAAATACTATGCTGGAAATAAATTCGGGGCTGCAGACTCAAGTCTCAGACCTCCCAACCCCATCTTTTCTTGTCTGTCTTTTTCTTATCCTCACCCCCTCAATCAGGTACTGTTCGATTGCTGGCAGGTTCCGGCAATAGATATTCTAGTTTATTCTAGTACAGTCAGATGCTATCTTACATTATAAGAAGATAAAAAGTAGATAATAAGTGGACCACATTTTTTTCAAAACAAAACGTACTGAGTGGAATTTGTTTTATTAAAAAAAGTTAGGCTGACAATGCCTGTATAAGCAAACACAATGAGAAAAAGCTGTGCTTTTTCTGGGTCAGATTTCAGAACAGATCTTGCTTAAGAAAGAAAGTCATACCTTGCTGATCCCCAGAAAGGCAGAAAGTGAGCAGCCACCTACCCTGGCTCTCCTGAGGTGCAGGCCCCTACCCTGTAACTCATTTAGCATCTGCATATATTTGCTTTCTCTACACCAGTCACATGTGCTTATCTCCCATTCTCCTAACACACCTTTCTCTGGATATTCCACTGACCCTTATGCACCCAATTTATCCCAGAGTGATAGTATTCCATATTTTTACTCAGAACACTAATGAAGTCATGAGTTACCCTTCAGTATATAGATTATATGCACTGAGAAACTGAAAATGTTCTGCTAACCTGAAAAAGGAATGGTCCCTTTCTGAGCCTGACCATTCAGTTGTTCCTATAGCTTGGCAGACGGGAGATGCCTATATAGTCTCCATGCCTCTGTTTGCCAGAATGTCCTCCATTTCTGTCTTTCTTCATGGTCCATGTGAATGCCATTTCCTATGTAAAGCCGCCCTCATTTTCCCCTGGCCCCCAGCTGGACATTATCACTCTCATTTCTGCATTCTGATAGCATTGAATTACTGTTTTCCTCATAGAGAATTTTTGTGATAGTTTGCTCTGTATTATAGTTAATGGTATATATTGAATATCTCTCCTACTAATGATGATGGTGATAGCAGTTACCATATGTTGAGAACTTTGTGTTTGCCAGCCACTAGACTAAATACTTCATACCTCATAGTAATTGTGATTTCAATACTAACTCCCACAAATGAGGAAATTGAAGCTAAAAGAGCTCAAGAAAGGTAGGCTGAGGTCATAGAGCTAAATATAAATTTGGGATTCAAACCAAATCTGTTCAACTTTCAAACCAATGTTTTTAATCACCCCTCTATTACTCAATTATGAACTTCTTAAGGTTATGAGTTGTGGGGGAATGGAGGAAACCCACATTTATTGAGTATCTAGTCTGACTAGGAGCTTGCAGGTATGTTATTTATCATATGAGGTAATATAATTTTTATTTTAAAGATGGTTATAGTTCACTATAGACAAAGTTAAAAGGCAAGTAATAGACATTTGAGAAGATATTTGCAGTACGTGTAACTGGCAAAGGATTGAGAACTGGGATAATTTAATAATTAAGGATATATAAGTTAAAACAATGAGATACCATTTCATATCCATAGCGTTGGCAAAAAATTAAAATGCCTGACATCTAGTGTTGATAAGTGAGAATGCTCCCACAGTGTTTGGTATAAAAGAAAATGATGCACCACTCTGGAAAGCAGGTTGGGATGGGAAGATTATCACACCCCGTGTCCAGCAATTTCACTTCAGGATGTGTGCCCCAGAGTAACCCCAGGAGGCATGTTCAGTGCCAGTATTATTTGGGGCGTGGATACATTGTGGTATTTTCATTTTCAGTAGAAAATCATAGTGAGTTAAAACAAATGATCTGCCAGACATCTGTTATTTTTTTCTGTAATCTTCTCTATGATTGAAATATTTAATAACATTAGACAAAATAAAAAGATGAAACAAAACCTAGATTCCAGACCATGTCTTGTATGTTCTAACACTTTATTTTTGTTGTTGTTTTTGTTCTAACACTTTAATAAATGTTTATTTACTTATTTGTGAGTTTGGCTCCAGACCACCACAATAAAGCAAGTATTGCGATAAAGCGAGTCATATAATCTTGCTGGTGGAGGGTTTTTGCCTTCAGCTTGTAAAAAACGCAGCACCTGTGAAGTGGACTAAAGCAAAGTGCAGGAAAATGTGGTACCTGTAAATGAGGGAAATAAGGCTCAGGGAGGGAAAGTATAACTTCTTTCTTTTTTTTAATCCTCACCAGAGGATATTTTTCCATTGATTTCTAGAGAGAGTGGAAGGAAGGGAGAGATACAGAGAGAAACTTCCATATAAAAGAGACACATTGATTGGTTGCCTCCTGCATGCACCCCAACAAGAGCCAGGGATTGAGCCTGCAACTGATGTGTGTGCCCTTGACTGGAATCAAACCCAGGACCTTTCAGTTCGCAAGCCATTTTCTCTGAGTAAATGTTTTGCTCAACATCATGGCTTACGAGTCGGTTGTCAGGTTGTCATTGTTAGTACCTCATTGGCAGAAATTTCTTTGACGACCTCCACATGGGAGGTTCTCAGGGACCTGACAAAATCACGGGAGATGAAGATATCCTGGGGTATCTGTTGTCTAGGTGATAGCTGTAATTAGAAGGTGGGACATATCTTGAGACCCCTGATCTCAACCTGGGAATGGGCATACTTGGTGAGGCCCAAAGAAGGGGTTTTATGTGTCTCCCTCCCACAACATTCCTGCTTATCTACAGATTTAGCAGGTAAGTTACTAGAACTTGGCCCATTTCCTGCTTTATTCTCCCATCTTTCTTTCCCCAAAACTTGCCCCATCCATTTATTCCAAACATCATCTCAAAAAGTTTAACCTCCCGGGTCATTTTTCTGGCCTGCAGCCATTATATAATGAACACATACACCTCAGAACTGTGTGACACTAATTTGGTAATTACTTGTGTGTCTGGAAAACTGCATGCTGCTTTGGAAATAGGACTAGACCACTCAGAGGATCTAGAGCAGTGGTTCTCAACTTTTCTAATGCCACGACCCTTGAATACAGTTCCTCATGTTGGGTTGACCCCCAACCATAACATTGTTTTTGTTGCTACTTCATAACTGTAATTTTGCTAATGATATGAATCGTAATGTAAATATTTGTTTTCTGATGGTCTTAGGTGACCCTGCTAGCAATTCTCAAACTGTGGGTTGCGACAAGGGTCAGGGATTGAGCCTGCAACTGAGAATCGCTGCTGTAGAGCCTAAGACCATCAGAAAACACAGATATTTACATTACGATTTATTAACAGTAGCAAAATTACAGTTATGAAGTAGCAACAAAAATAATGTTATGGTTAGGGGTCACCCCAACATGAGTAACTGTATTAAAGGGTCCTGGCTTTAAAAAGGTTGAAAACCACTTGTCTAGAGTCAGGGCTGGCTCTTCCATTTCAAGTATGGCTCTGAGCAAATCTCTCTACCCTCCGTATTAGAAGCAAGGTACGCTAATTGGGATGCTGGAGCCAGCCTGTTTTCACTCACAAAATCTGATCATTAAATTTCTTTAATATTATGAGCTTTCTTAATGTAAAACAAGTTATTCAAACATCAGAATATTTCATTATTTTATTTCCTGCCCTCTCTTTTTTAATCCTTTTTATTGATCACAGAGAGGAAGGGAAAGGGGGAGAGAGAAATAGAAACATCAATGATGAGAGATAATCATTGATCAGCTGCCTCCTGCATGCCCCCCAATGGGGATCAAGCCAACAACCCGAGCACGTGCCTGACCTGGAATCAAACTGTGACCTCCTGGTTCATAGGTCAATGCTCAACCACTGAGCCACACTGCCTGGGCTCCTGCCCTCTCTTTTATATTAAAATATACATAATATAAAGTTTATCATTTCAACCATTTTTTAAAATTAAATCTTTATTATTCAGATTATTAAATTTGTTTCTCTTTTTTTCCTTTTCATAGCACCCCTCCACCCAGCTCCCACCCTTCCCCCTGCCCTTACCTCCCTCCCATTGATCTCATTCATAGGTATGATTTTTGTCCAGTCTCTCCCTGTACTCCCTTCACCCTTTTCCCCCTGAGAATGATCAGTCCACTCCCTTTCTGTGCTCCTGATTCTATTATATTCACCAGTTTATTCTGTTGATCAAATTTTTAATTCACCTAATTTTTAGATTCACTTGTTGATAGATATGTATTTGTTCATAATTTTTTTTTATTTTACCTTTTCCTTCTTCCTCTTCTAAAAGAGTACCTTTCAGCATTTCATATAATACTGGTTTGGAGTTGATGAACTCCTTTAGCTTTTTCTTCTCTGTGAAACTCTTTATCTGATCTTCAATTCTGAATGATAGCTTTGCTGGATAGATTATTCTTAGGTGTAGGTTTTTGCTATTCATCACGTTGAATATTTCTTGCCATTCCCATCTGGCTGCATCATTTCTGTTGAGAAATCAGCTGACAGTCATATGGGTTCTCCCTTGTAGGTAATGAACTGTTTTTCTCTTGCTGCTTTTAATATTCTGTCTTTGTCTTTTGCTCTTGGTATTTTAATTATGATGTGTCTTGGTGTGGTCTTCTTTGGATTCCTTTTATATGGGGTTCTGTGTGATTCCTGGACTTGTAAGTCTATTTCTTTTACCAGATGTGGGAAGTTTTCAGTCATTATTTCTTTAAATAGGTTTTCAGTATCTTGCTCTCTTTCTTCTTCTGGCACCCCCACAATTCTGATGTTGATATGCTAGAAGCTGTCCCAGAGGCTCCTTACATTATCTTCACATTTTTGGATTCTTTTTTCTTTTTTCTTTTCCAGTTGAGTGTTTTCTGCTTCTTTGTATTTCAAATTTTTGACTTGATTCTTGCCTTCCTCTAGTCTGCTGTTAGGACTCTGTATAATATTTTTTATTTCAGTCAGTGTGTCTAGTTGGTCCTTTTTCATCTCCTCTTGGGACTCCCTAAATTTATCCATCATCTCTAGTTGGATCTTTTGCATCTCTAGTTGGTCCTTTTACATCTCCTCTTGGGACTTGATAAATTTATCCATCTTTTCTAGCATATTCTTGAAAAACCTTATAAGCGTGGTTTTGAACTCTATATCCAGTCGTTTTTTTTCCTCCATTTCTTTTGTTTGTGATCCCTTCCCTTGTCTCGGCATTTTCACTATGCCGGGGAAACTTCTGTGTTGAATTCAGCCTTATGATACCAGACTTGCAAAACCAAAGAAGCCTCTGTTGAGCTTGGGATGGGTGGAGTCTCAGGGCTTAAGGGACTGCCTTGCCTTCCAGTCAGCCCTGCCCTCCATGGCCCCTGAGTCTCATGTGACTGGGTAATCGCTGGAGCGGTCCTTGTGCGCGGGCTTGCCCGCAGTGTCTCTAGACCCCTGCCTTTCTGCTCCCCTGTGCACCAGGACCACACAAGTCTAGGTCCCCAGGGTTTTGCCCGAAACAGGGGCTTAGTGGAGTCAGAAGTGGCACAGTTGGGAGGGTCTGTCTCCCACCCACTCATAAAAGCCATCGGCACAATCAGCAATCTGTCCTCTGCGCAGTGCCGTGCGCGCCGCCACCAGATCTCTGATCTTTTGTGACTCCCCTAACTTTCCATGCACTTCTCCCTTTTCACAGTCCAAACTCCCCCCGTATGAGTTTTGGCTGGATCTGGGGTTTAGTGTTGTAAGATAAGGGGTTCAATGCCGTTGGGAGTCTCCGTTTCCCTCCCGCCAGAGAAAGCCAGCCAGGTACTCCCGGCACCCGCTCTCTCCATGCGCTTGTCTCCATACCTCAGCTTTTTGCAGCTCCTCTGGGTCTCCGTGAGCCCCTCTCCTTCCCTCTAGCTGTAGAACTTACACTCAGCCAGCTTTCCTGTGGTTCTGGATGATGTCCGTTCTGTCTTTTAGTTGTATTTTTGAAATTGTATGAGGCAACAGTGTAGGTGTTTACCTATGCCGCCATCTTGGATTCTCTCCAAGGAATCTATTTCAACCATTTATAAGTCTACACTTCAGTGTCATTAAGTGCATTCACATTGCTGTGCCACCATCTCCATTATCCATCTCCAGAACCTTTTCCTCATCTTGAACTGGAACTCTATCTCCATTAAACAATAATTCCCCTTATCTCCTCCCCTGAACCCCTTGTAACCGAGGTTTCACTTTCTGACTTTAATCCTGACTTCTATAAGTACCTCATATAAGTGGAGTTATACAATATAGGGTGACCCCAAAAATGTATACACACTTTAACAGCTGATAGCTCAATTTTGAAAAGGAAATATATTTTAATAAATTCTGCCTTTATAATTATTCAAAGTGAGTATATACATTTTTTGAGACACCCTATATCTGTCCATTTGCATCTGGCTTTACACTTAGCATAATATTTTCAAGATTCATCTTTGCTGTAACATATATCAGAATTGCATTCATTTTTAAGACTAATAATTCCATTTTGTTTGTGTGTGTGTGTGTGTGTGTGTGTATAACATATTTTGTTTATCCATTCATTAATTGATGGTTGTTCTACCTTTTGAGAGTTGTGATTGTTCAAATATTGTTCAGGTCTCTGCTTTCAGTTTTCTGGGTATGCCTAAAAGTGAAATTGCTAGATCCTATGATAATTCTATGTTTAATTTTTGAAAGACCACCATACTGTTTTCCACAGTGGCTACACCATTTTATATTTCTATTTGCACTGTATGAGAGTTCCACAGTTTCTTTACATTCTTACCAACAGTTATTTTCTGGGGTTTTGTTTTTGTCTGTTTAATAATAGCCATCCTGGTAGGTATGAAATGGTATCTCATTATGGTTTTGATTTGCATTTCCTTAATGATTAGTGATGTTGAGCATCTTTTCATGTGGTTACTGGACATTGGTATGTGTCCTTTGGAGAAATCTCTAAGTCTTTGGCTAATTACTTATTAGAGTATTTTTGGCAAAGGGTTGTTGTTGAGTTGTAGTTCTTTATATATTCTGGATGTTAATCCCTTATCAGATACATGATTTATGAATATTTTCTCCTATTCTTGCCTTTTGTGAGCTAGTCAAAAACAGAAAATATCAAAATTTATATTATAGAACCTTGAAGGCTTTGGGCAAAACTGCGGCCTGGGTGTAGCCGGAAGGGACACAGTTAAGCCTTTTGTCTTTATGCCTTCCTGTATCTGCAACTTTTCGTGCTGCAGTTTATATCTTAACATTAATGATAAAAAGGGTGGTGGTGTAGCTGTGGGACCTGCATCAGGTGTCTGACGGGTGGGGTCAGACCAAACCTGGGTTCAGCAACCTCAGCACTTGCATTCTGGCTAAGAAAAAAAATCAGAGCCAAGGCCCAAATTCACCAGAGAAGATTTATTTCAGTAAGCAAAGAGAAAGGACACTCTAAGACAAGCATGTCAAAATCAAAGGCTAACATGGGCCAAATCAAGGTTTAAGTTTATGTGGCCGGCAAAAAAACAAAAACTTCAATTTTCATAGAAACGTACATTTATTTCGATGGAGACATGCTGAATACAAAGGGCTGAAATAAATGAGTAATTGTTAACATAAAATAATAGAACATTTTAATAAAAATTAATATTTTTTTTCCTGAGCATTAACTTGCCAGATACTGAATAATGCACAAATAAGACCTATTTTTCTTGTCTCCAAAAGTGAAATATTTCCTGTTGCACACACCAAACAAGTCAGTCCAAGACTAATGACATGGAAATCGGCTGCTGAAATATTCCCTGCTAGTATTAGTGGAGAGAAATGGTGCGCCTGTGCATAAGGCGCATAAGGGCATAAGGGAAATGAATACAACACAATTATAGTTACTAGTCATTGGCGAAAGTTGTAGTTTGTTATTGATAATTATGTTTAAGAGGATAATGTAAAAATTAAGTTATAAAGTTTTTATTAAAATGTTTCTTACATACTGTTATATTGGCTGGGCTGCAAAAATATTCATTGTGGGCCTTGTGAGGCCTGTGGGCCATGAGTTTGACATGCTTGCTCTAAGAGAAATCTCAAGCTGGCAACTCAAAGACCTGCCCTGGGGAGTGACTAGGGGAGAATTCACTGTTTCTTCTTCAGACTGACCTATCAGAGGCCTGGTAGTTAGGTGGTGCTTTCCTCCAAACCCTCTCCCTTGTTCTCCTCTACGGGTAGGGGGTCTACCAAAAAAAAAAATTATACAAACGTAAAGTAAGTTATAAATTATAATTAACAATATACTAAATACTCAAAAAACACATTGAGATACCATTGCACACCCACTAGGATGGTTGTTATTAAAAACCCCAGAAAGCCCTGGCCAGTATAGCTAAGAGCATCGGCCCAAACACAAAAGTATCTCAGCTTCAATTTCAGGTCAAGGTCATGTACCTGGGTTGCAGGTGTGATCCCTGCTCCAGTTAGGGCACCTGTGGGAGGCAATCAAGCAATGTATCTCTCTCACATTGATGTTTTTCTCCCTCCTTCTTCCCTTTCCTCTCTCCCTCCCTCTCTCCCTCCCATTCTCTCATTCTCTAAAATGCAATGGAAAAAGATCGTCAAGTGAGGATTAAACAAAACAGAAAATAATGATTGGTAAATAGAACTCTCATTTTATGAATATCTATTCTCTTGAGGTTATTTACGTGTTACTCTGAATGGTGGAAATATTGTATGATGGAATACTATTGTGCCTTTTCCCCCAACTCTGAATTTGGTAACTTCATACCGGGAGCATAAAATTGGTCAGTAGCAGAATTTACAGCATAGAAACCAGCAAACACCACAAATCTGGGTTTAATTTATTGTTTTCTTTATTGTCTAAACTTGAGGAAGAGATAGAAAATGTTAATTCGTTGTCTATGTCTGTTACACTGTGAATAGTGCCAGGACGTGTGAAAATCTTTGAAAACGATTAATTTAGCAAAGAAGTCACTCATTATTGGGAACTGAATGAAGTTCCACCAGATGGTTTTGTTATCTTGCTTTTGTCATATTTGTTCAAGTGAAGGAAAATATTAATTACATGAATTTCTGGTAAACCTACGTCAGAGAGCTGGTTGTTCAGGGTTTACAAATGCCGCCGCGTAAGCTCCACGCCAGCAGGAACTTGGCCTTGTTCATCACTGTGAACGTGGCACCCAGAAAAGTGCCTGGCTTGCTGAACAAGTGAAGACACAACTTCTGAGTGTCTCAGTTTCTCATATGGGAACAGAGGACACTACACCTAAGCTGCTGCCCCACTGGGTGAGAGGGAGAGTGAAGTGATAGCAAAGGTGAAAGCACTTTATAAGCAAGCAGTGCTCAACCAATGTAGCATGGTCTTATTAATAATATATGTTGAATATATTATATTTCCATTATATCTTGTTGGTTAAAGGGCTCTTTAATAAAATATAGATCACTGGCTTCACCCAAAGGAAACATTAGTGTGTTTTTTTTCTTTCTTTCTTTAAATAATTGACAGTCTTTTCTTTTGCCTGATTCAAGTCTAGGCGCTTGAGAAAATACCAGAAAAACATCTTCCTTGTGCTGAAAGGGTTGGTTATGTGCTAATAATGATAACTTACACAAAACATGTAGAGAATAGAAAAAAAATTAAGTGGTAAATATTTGATGTTAGACACTCTGCCAAAGATTTTAATGTTTGTTCTGTGTTTTTTTTCTCTTGGCAAGATGCCAGAGATATTTTGAGTAGCCTTTCTGATGGTAAAAACCCTCCTTCTAATGCCTTTAAGTTCACATAAATTTGTCTTGTCCAGGGCACCTTGAATGGTAGCTTAGGTCATCACCAGTAAATATTGAATGGATGATCACTTTGTGTACTCACTGTGCTAATAGGAATGTCAACTCTACAATTTACAAACTTGGATGAAATATGGCCTGTTTTGGAGAAGAAAATAGATAAGTGTTAGAAAGATATATCTACATCAACCATTAGCTGTCTTTCTTCCTCTCAACAATCTGTCCTACTCTACTAAAAATTATTTTGTTGGAATAAATTATGTCAGTAAGACCAAAACATTGAGGAATGAAGGAACTGTGCTGGCTTGGGGTCTCTAGGCAAAAGACACTATTGAATCATGAGAAATCAAAGGAGAAAAGGAAGTAATTTGGACTGTGGAAGCTAGGACTTTACCTCCCACCCTTAGGAGTATGGCCACTGACCCATGCCTGTGGATTTGGTCAAAAACAAGTGCATAGTTTGAGAAGTTAGTGACAGGACATTTTTAATGATTATGCCCCAAGTGGTATTTTTTTTTCAGGGCTCCATATACATAATTCCCTATCAGGTTTTCTTACCCACATGCCTAACCTTAGTCAAAATTTTCCTCACTACCTTGTACAGACAGCCATAAGGAGTTAACCATTACCACTATTGAAGGAGTCGGTCCTCCCCCTGTTTAATACACAAATCTCACTGAGACGTGGAACAAACAGATCTGTGTTTATGGCTTAACTGTTCCTTGGAGACAAAAATGATATTTTATATTTATATATTCCATTTATATTAACTTTTGTGAAATGTGCCTTTTGATGCTTACTTCCATTAAGCTGCAAAGTCTAATCCCTAGACCATATTAAATGCTTTGACGGCAGCCTGTGCTTTAAACAAATATTTCAAGTAGATAACATTAACTTAAATAACCTGGCCACTTAATATGTTCTCAGATAAAATATTGATTTAAATGCTAATATAGATGTGCAGCTTTCCATTTTCTTACTGCTCTTTCCTTATATACAAAAATCGATAAATATTTCGCTTTTCCTAGACAGTGGGGCTGGCTGTTCAGTAGACTTCAGCAGGGTTTGAAAGCCATTCAACTTTCCCAGGTCTTCATGCTGTTACATCATTGAGTTGCCAAAATTAACACTGGGCTGATTGATTTATAGTATACCCTGCTTATAATCCATATTATTAATAGAGAGAATAAGCAGTCAAATGTAATTGTGTGGATAAAGAGTAGAATCTGGAAGGTCTTAACAGTTTACAAAATACTTCTAGTATGTATCTAACTCATTTGATTCTCTCAAAAATTCTGTGAGATAGTAGATACAGCAGGTATTCTTATCATCCCTTGTAAGGCCACCCAGTTTATATATAAAGGACTACATTTGAAGCCCAATTTTTCTCTCTCCTGTGCACTATCCAAAGACCTCGCTGAGTTTTTATCATCCACTTCAGGATATAATGAAGAAACACATTATTTACATGTAAAAAAACATTAACTACATTATAAAGACAAATGGTTTCTTGGTCAACCACTTCATTGGCTTACCAAATTTCTGCTACATTGCTTGGTTCTACTGGTCTAAATGTTCTAAGTAGTTTTAGTGGGGTTTTTTTTTTGTTTTTTATTTGTTTTGTTTTGTTTGTTTTTGTTCTGGTTATTTCCCTCTCTCTAGCCAGATCTGGCACATTTTGTCATCACTCAGAGTTTGCAGATATTGCTATTTAATGAAATTGTTCTGTAGAGGATGAGAGAACTGGGAAGAGTGTTAGCATGATTGGTAAGCAGCTTGGTTTTGAAGCAAAAGATCAGTACTTCTTTGGGGCCTAAGAACTGGTGAGGAACCAAGGTGTTGGTCTTTTCCATTAGATACGCTGTATGCAGGGATTTTCTTCACATCTAAACACTCCATCCTGAATATTGAATTCTTAACCTGACTCTGTGCTCTAATAAGATAATAAGGATAATGCACATATAAATCAACCTTTCATTTACTTAAAAGGATCCTGCAGGAAAGGAGGAAATGAGAGCTACTCTGATCCTTGAATTCTGGCAAAGACAAATCATTCCTCACTACATGGTCCTTAACCTACACTAAATTCTACGATGATTTCTCACTAAATGTAATTAGAGTGTGTAGCTTTACAAAACCTTTGGGTATCAAAAGCATGATACTAGCTGCAGTCTCTAGGAAGATTTTGTCTCTGCAATACGCAGTAAGCCTTTGGAAGTGTGCACACACATAATCATTTATTCACTGGTGCACCTATACATACTTCTTGTGCGCAGACGGCTGCCTGCCCTCCCCACTTCTGCTTCAGCTCCTCTGATGCTCTCTGTCATCTGAAGGCTCAAGGTCCAGACCTGTTGGTTCATTAGGAGCAAGTCCAGTCTAAAATGAGTCTTCTGCTTCTAATCCTGGCTGATATTCAATATTTACTTAGTCCTCTGGACTCCTGAATGAGATTCCCATTTCATTCTGCCTGTCTGACTCCACCATGTGAAGCCATTCTGAGTTTTTCTGCCCATCCCCATCTAATCTTGCATGGACTTCCCGGCAAACAGTCCAGATTCCATCAAACACCAAGAAGTGCTGCCATACTAAAGTGACAGGCTCCATCCTGTATAACCAGTCCATGTTCACGTGACGCCCGTCACTTACTCTCCACCTTCAGGAAGCTGGTTTCATAAGTGACCCCAGCACGTGCCTAGGTATTTCTGCATTTACATCCTCACCCATCCTCTGGACTGCTTTTCTCCTTCCCCCTCCCTCTTCCTATTCACATCCTATGAAAACATCTTAATCCCACCTATATTTTGAATCTCAAATCATCCCCACTTCTTCCTGGTATTCTCTTTCACTTATAGCAATGATTTTCAACTTTTTTCATCTTATGGCACACACAAACTAGTTACTAAAATTCGGCGGCACACCAAAAAATATGTATTTTTGTTGGTCTAACCAAAAATAGGTATAATTTTTATTGATTTACAGAATATATATATATATATATATATATATATATATATATGTATGTGTATGTATATGTGTGTGTGTGTGTGTGTGTATATATATGTATATATATATTACTAATAGTAACTACCTTTTTTGTTCCAAAGTGACTTTTTGAAAAATCAGATGCCTATATTTGTATATAAGAATTTCTGGTACCAAGAATTAATCAATCAGATGCAACCTTATAATGTGACAGGACTGATAAGATGCAACTGTGTTATGTGATCTAAATATTTATGGTTCAAGATAGGGTATTCATTTGACAACCTAAGAGAAAAGAGGTCAGTGCCCCTGACTAAATAATCAGGTATTGCATGTTTTAAAAATTCTTGTGGCACACCAGTTGAAAATCGCTGACTTGTAGACATTCCCACACCTAGTTCCTTTTATTTTTTTCATCTATATCAGCCTTAACTCTTTTAATAAGATTGTAAACTCCTCTGAGGCCAGAAATTACTTCAAACACTTCTTTTGTGTTCCTTAATATCTCTATCAGTAGTAAGTACTTATTACCATAAGTAACTCTTGATAATAACATCCCAGTGACATAATAGAGACACCTGGCTTGGTTGGCTGTGGCTCAGTGGTTGCAGCATTTTCTGTTAACTGAGGGGTTGAGGGTTCGATTCCAGTCAGGGGCACGTACTTGGATTGCAGGTTTCCTGCCCTGGTTGGAGTGTGTGGGGGAGGCAGCCAGTTGATGGGACTAACTCACGTCGATGTTTCTCTCCTTTCTCCCCTACCCCCACCCCTTCCACTCTAAAGTCAATGGGAAAACTATCCTCCAGGAAGGATGAGAGAGAGAGAGAGAGAGAGAGAGAGAGAGAGAGAGAGAGAGAGAGAGAGAGAGAGAGAGAGAGAGAGAGAGAGAGAGAGAATTTATTGAGCCCCTACTATGTACTAGGCACCATATACATTATCCCACTTAATCCTCACATTAGCTCTATG